>JADRCH010000010.1:351929-446695 GCA_019843965.1 Rhynchomys soricoides
TCTCTCTCTCTCTCTCTCTCTCTCTCTCTCTCTCTCTCTCTCTCTGTATGTATTAGTTACCAGGGATTGAACTCAGAGTTTCATGCACACTAGGCAAGCACTCACTGCTAGTCACCAGGCCACCTCCCCCCCTCCCCCAAACAAGAGCATAAAGCACCAAGGAAGCAAGGGATGTGGCTTTCCCTGTGTTCTGAGAACACAGGACACAAAGTATCTAGCACACCACAGGCACCAGCAGATGGTCTGATACTTGGGTGTGGGGATTGGGAACAGAGAGAGGTGTGTGCAGAAAGAACTCTGACAGGGATAGCCAGGAGCACACAGCTGTACCAACCTGGAGCAACTCTGACTGGATGGCAGGCATCCATGTCCCTAGGGAACTGTTACAAGTTCATTCTGTTCCTATCAGCGACAGGCTGTCTGTCAACCCTGCTGGGGAGGTTAGAGGGGCGGGGCACCCACTAGCTTACTCTAGTTGTAGGGCTCTTTTAAAGCTCCAGTCTTCCTTAGTGGAGCAGGAATCCAGCAATTCTCCTCCAAGTGGCTCTTTGGAATGGGCTGGTACTCAGGAAAGACCCTCCCGGACCACTAGAACTATTTAGGATTGTAATCTAGACTAACCTAAAATGCTTGATATGTGGCATTACTGAGCACGGGCTTAGATGATACTGAAGTCACATGCAAGGGCTTGAGCACACATATTTCTGTGCCTGTATTAGTGGGCCCTGGTCAAAGAGGATAACTGGAGAACCAGATGCCCCTTGCCCCCAGAGATTCCTCAGGGCCTTCTGACCACAGGCACCAGCAAACACTGTCCCACCTGCCACCAAGACTAGCAGGCCCTGGAGAACAAGGATGTTGAGAGGGATTAGTTCTTGACACTCGGGCAAAAATCACATAGCTCTATAGCTTGGATTCGGGGTTTTCTAATTTTTAGGAGGCTCCACATTCAAATGCTTCCAACCTGCTGCCTGAAATCTGTGTTCCATCGATCAGAGGCAGGAGGAACCCAAGATCTGCAGCTGGCAGTGCGGGAAAGGGCAGTTGTGCCTTGGCTCTGGCTCTGGGGTAGACATGTGGTAGAACTGGGCTGAGTAGTGTTTTCCAGTCAGGCTTCACAGTCAGGTGCAGATGGATGGCTTTAGGCATCTCTGTGTGGGGTTGCTGGGGTTCTATTCTGACAGAGTGGGGAGAGACTCTGTCTCCATTTGACAGACCAAAGAAACCACCCATCAGTGCCTCATTCCCTCAAGTCTGAGCTCATTTGTTCAAGACAATAAAACAGAAGTCTCCAGCCGAGCTTGGCAACAGTGAGATGGAAAATAATCTCATTTCCTGGCGCTAATCGGGACCTTGACTGCCAGTGGAGAAGCCACACTCCCCCAGAGCTGAGGTGAGCCCTCTTGTGCCATCCCTAGGCAGCCTTCTTTTATATGCCTTTTTCCTTGGCAAAGTCCCACAAAGACACTAATTCTCTACCAGCCATGCCTTGAAGCCCAATTGCCCTAGCCACGCCCATCTCTTACTACATATTAAAGTGCCAATGGCTCTGGAAGCCAAAATCAATTATTTCCTGGACAGCCCCAGGGATAACCAAACTCCTACAGGGTCCAATCTCAGCCCCGAAATGTTCAGTGGCAGGACCTTGATGTAGGATTATAAATATACGTGGGCTTGGAGCCAATGGCCTGGCTTCCATTTTGGTCCCACCACTAACTCCAATTTGGTCTGTTGCCCCTGTAATGGCATCGGACCATAACATCTTCACAATGTACCTGGAGAATTCACCCTGACGATAGAGGGTGATCTGAATGGCTGCTCTGTGATCAACAGTGTTAACTGTCAACTTGGCAGAGTATGGAGTTGTTTGGTAGATGGGCCTCTGGGCATTCCTATGGGGGATTATCATGGTTGTGTTCAAGTGGGATGCCCTGCGTGCGCGCAGTTGGCAATGCAGTACCACATAGCCATTACCCAAGCATTCTGATTGTGGATGTGCTATGATCAGCTGCGTTGAGCTCTCGCTGCCTTGATTTCCCCTCCATAAAAGGTACCTTGCACCATATGCTGAAAGAAACCCTTTTGAGTTGTTTTTGTTAGAATATTTTGTCACCGCAACAGGAAAATACGCTAAGACAGGCGAGCCCTCAGCGACATCCAGGCTCTAACCCTTCAGACTCATGAAAGCGACTTTCTATGGCAAAAAGGAGGTCGTGTGATGGAGTCAAGAATCTTGAGACTAGCCTGGATTATCTGAGTTCTAAATGTCACCCACATATCAGCGAGGCAGGGAAATGGCCTACAAAGAGGAGGAGGTGCTGTAATGATGGAAGAAAGACTGGTCTGATATGGCCACTGGCCACGGAATGCTGGCCGGTGAGTTGACTCTGGAGAAACAAGGCATGGGTCCTCCCCTGGAGCCTCTGGAAGGAACTAGATTTCTGACGCCAAAGAGTTAGCTCTATAAAACTAATTTGAGACTTCTAGCCTATAGAACTGCTAGAAAATAAATGTCTATTGTTTGTAGCCAGTAGGCCTATGGCAGTTTGTCCAAGTGGGGATGAATATAGATGAATTCAATTTCTGGAGCAGGGGGAGGCGTTCCTGCTTCTGCAGCAAGAGCAGAGTCCCCATCTTACAACTGTGCAATGCTGATACCTGGATCCTCAGGACAAATTTCCACATACCACCCAGGTAGAGAAAAGCTACAGAATGGACAAGTCCATGCGGGAAGGCCAGACTGATGTGTGTGCCTTCAGAACATCTGAAGGCATCCAGGAGAGGTAGCAGACGGTGGGGCCCAAATACATCTCCATGCTCAGGTGAACCTGGGATGGTTCTTGTGATGGTTAAAATGGTCAATTTGAGGGGATCTAGAATCATGAAGGAGAAAAGCTCTGGGAGAGTCTGTGAGGGATTATGGGAAGACTACCTTAGCTGTGGACAGCATCATCCCATGGGCAAGAATCCTAGGCCAAATAAAAAGAAGAAAGTGAGTTAAACATCAGTGTGCCTCACCCTCGGCTTTCTGACCATAGACAGGATGTAACCAGCTGCTTCAAAGTCCTACCATCATTGCTCCCTGCACCCCACGATGGACTGCACCCCCAAATGTGAGCCAGAATAAACCCTTCTTCCCTTAAGTTTGCTTCTGGTCAGGTATTTTGTAACAGCAGTGAAGCAACTGATACAGTTTCAAAGCTCTCCCCCATGGGCACAGACCATCAGCCTTAGAAAGAAGGTAAGAGATAGAGGATGGTTCACAGAGCCTTGGGGAGGAGAGCTCTGTCTGTGCCCCTTGTCGTCTCCCCGGAGCAGGGCTACCATAGATGATGTTGGCAGACACTAACACTCACTGAGCACTTGCTCATCAACAGTACTTCAAGGCAGACAGCCCTTGCTATAAAGCTTACCAGGACCTGACGGGAAGGATCCCGCCCCCCCCCCCCCCGCCACCCAGTATATACACCTGTTTGCATGCCATATCTGACAAACATAGCAGCAAATGTATGCTCTCTGCCCACTGTCAGCTTGCCAACTGGCCCCTCTGAGGTACTCCTTCATCCCACAGAGTGTTCTTTTCACTGCGCCTACATATTTTTAGCCTCTCACTACCTGCTGCTTGCCACTGCCTCTCAGTGACATTGGCATCCTCCTATTCTGTCCAAGCCTCTGTTTAGGTCAGCCATCTGCAGCGTTCCCACACATCTCGGGAGGTGGAACCTCCCTCCCTGGTTTCCACTGGCCACTGTCTCGGAGTTCCTACCCCATCTCCACAGGTACCTTCTTAGTGTTCACTCCCCTCCCAGTTGCTTCCTCTGCTCCTAGCTCTTCCTAAAGAGTCGCAGCCCAGTCCTGTGCATCCAGTGACCTACTTGACATCTGTCCATGAGTATCTTTCTGCTTCCTCAAACCTGGTTATTAACAAGCACATTCACTTGTTCCCATCACACCCTACGGTATCTGTATCTCCTGACATAGCATAAAATCCACCAACCAAGCCAGAGGCTCCGGCTATCCTGAGATTTCCTTCCCCTCCCACGCTTCTTCAAGTGGTCTTTGAGTGCATCCATTTCCCATCCTTCTCACCCCTCTGCCCTCCTCCTCCATCGACTTAGTTTAGATTTCACTGCTGCTTGTCTGGCTCATGCCAGTGGCACCAGTTCTTGCCTTGAGGACGACCTCCTTCTGGCCTGTCTACTGAGGACCGCAAGAGCTGCCTTCCCACAATCTACATCTGCAGAAGCCCTTAAGAACTTGTCCTCTCTTGGTACCATAGGAAGCCCCAAGTCCCCATCCTAGCATCTCAGCCCCTCCAGCATCCAGAAATCAAACTGCTTCTGAGAGGCAAGCAGACACTAAAATGAGCCTTTGGGCTGAACATGTGACAAAGGGCAGCCACAGAGATGGGGGCACTGAAGAGCAACTGACCCAAAGGCATTCAAATGTAAGAGTACACACACACAAACACACCTCAGAGTGACCTCAGCCCTAAGATTGCCAGCTGGAACCCTCTCACCCATTTCTAGCCATCTGTGCCAGATAGCCTCATGGGAGCCATACCCAGGGATGGCTTGATGAACCTATGACCTGTGTAGTAACATAGGGCCCTTATTTAGAGAGTCTGTTCCATGCTAAAGTTCTGAAGCTGCCATTTTGAAATCCTTAAGGTATGGTGGTTTGAGCAAAAAAGTACACACACTCACATCCATGGGCACATGTATCATTTGCAAAGGTTATGGGAGCTTTAAGAGGTTCACACTTGCTGGAAGAAGTGTGTCACTTGCAACAGGCTTTGAGAATCACCCCACTTTCTGTTAAGTCTCTCTCCTTCCTGTGTATGGATAGAAAAGGTGACCAACCAGCTCCCTTCTCCTATTGTCTGCTACTATGTCTTCCAAGCCATTATGGACCTTAGCCCTCTGGAACTTTGAGCCAATATAAACTCTTTTTTAAGTGGCTTTTGGTCGTGGTATCTTATCACAACGACAGAAATATAACTAATACGGATGTGCAGTTTTTCCTATGCCAATCTGTGCCGAAATATCCAGGCTGCTTTTACCTCCTCTGCCAAGCCTGGCGCTCACTGTTACCTCTGTGGTGGGTGGGGATCCTCTCTGTCCTGTGAACCTGCAATCCATGGCTGCCTTTGGATAGAGAGCCCCACAGCAGAAGTGGGTACATGTATCTGATACTTGCTGTGCCCTCAGACAAGTTTGCCACCCTGGCTGCTGGCCGCCTCCCATAGTCAGCCCCACTGAGGGAATGATCATGCCTCGATCAGTCTGGAATCTCATGGTTTGGCACCAAGGGCTGTAGCTTGATCTACAAAAGAACCTGTCCTCTTTAAGGGCCTCAGACTCTGGTCTGTATACATGTAAGGTTGCAATTCTACTTTATAGACTCATTTCTGGGGCCCATTTCAGGAGACAGCCAGATTCTCTGTGAGCTGAGGGCTGGGCTACAGGAGTCGTTAGACTTCTGCCTGTGGCAGGGAGCTGTCTGTCTTGTAGGAAGACATGGAGGCTCTGGAAAGCACAGCCCCAGCCCACGTCAGCATCCTTCTCTCTGGGTGTCCCTGGAGCAGCCTCCCTGACCGAAGGCAGGCAGGCCTGGCCCCTCACACCACTGCCAGAGTGGTTGGCCAAGCCCTGGGTTTTCTCAGGCTGTGTGCTCTGTGGGGGAGACATTCTTTACAGATCATGATAGATTCAAATTTGAGACAAATGCTTGCTGCTATTGTCCGTAAGCTGACTGTCCTCTTTGTCCTTCCCTCCCCCCGCTGCTGCCCATAACCGGCCCCTGCTAAAAATCACATCAGGACTTGGCACTGATAAAGTCTAAGAATCTATCAAGCTGTGGCCATTTAGCAGAAGCCTTCTAGTTCTCCATGGTAGCTGGAGTGGCTGAGCAGAGGCACCGGGCTCCTGGATCCTCAGTCTCTTCGGAGCCCAGGCTGCCACTCAACACTGCCAAGATCGCCCCTCTCCATCTTACACGTCAGTGTTCACTAAAAACCAATCCCTATTTACTTGTGTTAGAAAATTTCTTGAGGATCTAACACTTCCTTGAGGATAACTCTGGGTATCTTAGGCCATTACAAAATCAGGTCTAAAAGTCTGAGGTAATATATTCCTTCTGGAGACTATGGAATGTTGCTCATATGCACGAAGCCCTCCTGTTTATCCTGAACACTACATTAACCCTGAGTGTAGTGATGCAACTCCTATAATTCCAAGACTCAAAAGAGTCAGGAAGACCAGAAGATGAAGGTTGAAGCCAACATGGGCAACACTGCCTTTAAAACTGCATGGTTAGGTTTAGGCATGGTGGTACATGCTTTTATTCCCAGCACTTGGGAGACAGAGGCAGGAAGATCTACGTAGACCAGCTTGGGCGATAGCCAGGACTATATAGAGAGAGACCCCATCTCAAAACAAAAAATAAAAGCACTCCAAAATAAAAAGCATATGGTAGTTCATCCCTGCCTATAATCCCAGCACTCAAGAAACTGAGTTAGAGAAATTGTGAATTGTAGGCCCAAATGATTTTTGTTCTGTGTTTTTAGAAAAAGAAAAGAGAAAAAAATGTATCTTAAACTGTGTGAAAAATCAAAACTGCCAACCCTCCCCCCAAAACCCAAACAAATGAACAAAAACAAAACAAAACAAACCACCAGGAACCCCTTTGCCAGCAGCAACTCAGTGGCCTGTATCTGTTTCAGCCAAATGACTTTTATTTAGCTGATGACTGGGAGGTATCAGCGCATCATTCTTGCTTAGCCAGGCACAGGAAAGTCACGAGTTTGCAGAGAAGGTTCGAGTAACAAGACCTTATTCATGCTAACAGCAGCCAGTGAGAGGCACTTGATGGCAAGAGATGATTAGAAGTAATTAGCCAAAGAGCCAAAAGAATATAAGAGCCAAGAGGATGGGAAGGACCTGCCACAAAACACTGCCATCCATGAGCGCACAGCAGCTGATTTAGCCCTTCAACATTCTATCATGGATAGAAGAGGTGCCCATGAGGCCCTGCCTCTCCCTGAATAGCTGTTGAGGGAGGGAGACTGGTCAGGAAAAAGGGTTGAGAGGGGAAGAGGGGATGACAGGAGGCATTATGGGAGGTGGCAAATATAACCAGAGTGCATTGTATATATGTGTGAAATTTCTTCTCTGGGTTACACTCTCGTCCTGTCCTTGGCATCTGAACAGAATACTCCATCTATGTCACTGTCTAAGCTTTTTTTCTGAGTAGATAGAAGAGACAGGAGCCCCCTGCCAGGAACTACAAGACACAGTCCAGTCAAACAGAATACTGATCAAGAAGAGAACATGTGTCCCCAATCTCCAGCTCCTGTCACCAGGCACATAGCTGTCAGGATACAGGGGTTCTCCACATGCCAACTGAGTTACTGAGAGGGTCAAGCCCGAGAACTCCAGAGAGGTGCCTATTGGCATTACAGTGGTTTAAAGGTCCACTGGAGACCAAACCTGGGAAGCCAGGTAAGGAGAGAGGCCGGGGTAGGAGCCAGCATGGAGACAGTGGGGGCTCCCCCTTTTGCTAGCTAGTCTATGAAAGAAGAGGCTCCCAGGCTCAAACCCAATGGCCTATGACCAAAGGTATATGGACCCCGTCTGCAGACTGTCTTCACGGTGGTGAGTTTTCCTGCTCCCTGCACAGAGCAGTGGGGACACAGTGAAACAGCTCAAGGAATTTCCCCTCCCACTCAAAGGTGCCAGGAAGCGGAAGGGCAGAGTATGGGGCCGATAGAACTGGGAAGAAGGTGCTGGGTCTGGAGCTGTAGGTTCAGGGCAGCTCTCAGCTCGGGTAAACGAGAGCTCTCTACTTAGAGTCTACGTCTACAGACATGAAGGAGGACCCAGGTCTTTGAAAAGGTGTTTATCCATGCAGTGAGGAACTGGCCTTTGGCTTTTCACCCACTGATAGAAAAAAAGAAAAGAGAGTGGAAAGTCAGAGTGGGAGAGGGGGGAGAGCAGGGGAGGGGGGAGGGAGGGAGAAAGGAATGGGTGAGAAGGGTAAGGAAGAGGGGACTGGAAAGGAAAGACTGAAGAGACGGTTAGGAGGCAAAACACAAGTGAGAGGATTAGGGTTCAGGTCCCCAGAATCCACTTAAAAGTCAGGCAGCATGCTAGTTATCTGTAGTCCCAGCACTCAGCAGGCAAAGATGGGGATTCCAGGAACAGGCTGGCTAGCTAGACTACATAGACTTCACAAGCTCCAGGTTCAGTGAGAGAGAGACTCTGCCTCAATAAATAAAGTGGAGTGCTACCAAGGAAGATCCATCCTGTCAACTTAGGACTGCCACACACGTGTATGCACACCCACATACACATGTGAACACCTAGACACCCAGACACACACACACCAGAGACAGACAGACAGACAGCAAAACAAAACACTTTCTCCGTCTCCAGCTCAGCCTCTGCCATCCAAGAGATGCCTTCTTGCTGGTTTTCCTGAGATCCTATCCTGGTGTTCATTTACTTTAATTTTTAACAGAGTCTTGCTATATAGTCCAGGTTGGCTTCAAACTTGAGCTCCTCCCACCTTGGCCTGCTGAATCCTGGGATTTCAAATTCATACCACCACACCCAGGTAGTCAGCTATTTTCTGTAGCTATTTCTCTTTTCTGCCCAAACCCCTACTCTCCTGTCTCCTTTCTCTCAGAGTCACCTTGTGGCCATGGAGCTCTCTGGAACAGAAGGCCTGTCTTCTCCATGCTTCTAGAATGTACCTTGCACCACCAGACCTATCAGTCAGAAGCGGGCTCTCTTTTTCTGCATACAACAGTCCTATTCATCCTTTGAAACCAACTCACGTGACAACCCCCTTTGCCAACACGTGCCATGCATTACAGCAGCTGGCACAGCAGCTGGCTCTGCTTTCAGCTCTGTTTCCCACCTCTCTGTCAGAGCACTGCTCAGTGATGCCCTAACATCCCTGTGCTCCCCAGTTCTGGGATCATTAAATTCTCCACGATGGCCTATGCTACTTCCTTTCCCCTGGTTTCTTAGTTTAAGGTTTCTATTGTTGTACGAAAACATGACAAAAAGCAACCCAAGAAGAAAGGTTCATCTGGTTCATCATTAGGAAAGCCAAGACAGGAACCTGGAGGCAGGAACTGGAGCAGTGGCTATGGATGGGTGCTGCTTATTGACTTGCTCAGCCTGCTTTTTTATATAATCCAGGACCACCAGCCCAGGGATGGCACCATCACAGCCAGCTGGACCTTCCTATATCAGTCATGAATCAAGAAAATGCCTGAGAGTAGTGCCTACAGGTCAATATTGGAAGTTTTTCTCAACCGAGAAAATGTCTCGGCTTCTCCCAATGTCTCTAGCTTATGCCAAGTTGACATAAACTAACCAACATACCTGGCCCAATTTTGCTTTGACTCTGGGGCCAACCCAATAAGAATCTTCTGCTGGTTCGTGGCCTGGCAACCCTACTGTGGTAAACTTTATTCAGTTGCTGAGAGACACTTCAGGATTCACCACTGACACACTGGATAAATTCTTATTTGGAAAAGTCACCCATGGCAATATTATCCACTCATGTATTTTAGAAAGATCTATACGCTCATTGACACATTTACATTCTAAATACTTCAGAGATGTTCAAACGGCTCCCCATGGATAAATGTGGTCAGAATTGCAGTCCAATACAAATTTGTAAAATCAACTAAAATATAAGATTTTTTTTTTCAGGTTTTCCTTTTCAACATCTATAGCATAGTTCTCCAATGTGACCTCTGTAGCAACAATGTCATGTTACAACTTCAAAAGGTTGGTCATGCTGCTAGCTGTGAAAATTAACCACTGATCAGAGACACACCTCCACTGGCTTTTTTTGTGTTGTGTTGTTTTGTTGGAGCTGAGGATGGGACCCAGAGCCTCGCTCATACAAGGCTATCCCAGCTAGAGGCCTAGTTTCCCAGTTCCTGTCCTCTACAAAGTCCTCTACCTTTTACTGAGCTGACACCAGTCCAGGGAAGAAGGACTTACCTATGACATTCCGAATGTCGTCTTCTTCTTCTGGGCTCAGAACGGGACCAGCAGAGGTTGATTCCTGCCCTGCAGTACCCTCTTCCTCTGGCATGTCTGTCCTAACTGTGTCAGATGACACAGGGACTAAGTGTAGAGCTTCCACATATATGTCCCCAGGAACCATTGCTGGAGGTGGCTGGATGGCTGTGTGGGCCACAGTGGTGGGTGGGACTTGCGTAGAAGGCATCACCCCCATGGGATCTGGAAACACTGTGGTAGTCTGCGGGGCTGCCAAGAACTGTCTATCTGAGGCCTGGGGAGCAGGGTCAGCAAGGCTGGGTGCTGAGGCAGAGGCCTGTGCAGGCTCTGAGGACAAGGCTGTGGCCTGAACGCCTGTGTCAGTTGTCACAGCAGCAGCGTGACGAGTGGTTGCTGGCCTCCGGGTGGCACTTGTCAATAGGTCTTCCTGTCTTAGAAGCTGATCTTCAATCAGCAAGTCCACTCCGCTGTCGCCGCTGTAAAGCTCATCATCTGTGGAACAAACACAAGGTTCATTTGTGGCACAGGACAAGAAACATTCTGGCCAAGGATGGGTGGCAACTGGCAGGTGAAGGAGGCTCCTTGCTCCAACATGGCAATGAACTTGGAAATTGAGTACAGCCCGAATTTTACCTGACCACTTTTATTTTCTTTTTGGAGGCGGAACCCAGGGCTTTGTGCATTTTATACAAGCCCTCTAGCTGAGGTCCATCCCAAGCCCTTCTGGCTGGGGACACAGACATTGGCCAGGAACATAGAGAGAACAGTGTCTTCCCTTGAGAGTCTCTGAACAATATGCTACTATCCCTACCCCAGCTTGTGGGGCCCTGGGAAGGAGCAATCCTGGTCTATGAGCCTGGGCAGCTCACACATGCAATGTTAGCACATGGGAAAGTGAGTCAGGAGGAGTGTAGTCCAAGGATAGCCTGGAAAACAATAGCTAAGAAACGCTTTAGAGAAAGAAAATAAAGCAATAGAACTCCTTAGGACTGAATAGAATGGTCGGTCAGATGAGACCCACTGACCTGGGTGGGCAGAGGAACCGGAAAAGGTAACAGTAGACCAAGCAACATGGAGGTGGGCGAGGGGAGGATTGGGGGTGGGGGGTAACAGTAATGTGAAGCCCAGGGGCCGGAACAAGCCTGCTGAGGCTGAGGAGCAGTGAGGAGACCAGCATGGACCCAGCAGAGGGTTTGAGTAGGAGGTAAGGTCAGAGGAAGCCAGCGCTTAGATCGTGGGCAGCTTGAGGTCTCTGCACAGAGTTCAGTTTTAATTCTGAGTGAGATGAATGTGGCAGAAGGCTTCTGAGCAGACAAAACGTGGAAGGCAAAGATGTATTAGAGGGGACACCGAGTTCTAGGTGCAAAAGAAAGAGCTAGAAAGCTAGAATTCAAAGGTTCTCTGAGAACACAAGGAGGGAGATGAAGCTGCAGGTGGTGGGCAGGGAGAAAACACCCTAACAGCTAGACCGGAAGCAGGACAGAGAGAGAGAGAGAGAAAGAGAGAGAGAGAGAGAGAGAGAGAGAGAGAGAGAGAGAGAGAGAGATCCTGTAGTCAGAGACAGAGAACACAGTTAATGTGGGTGAAATGACTCTGCAGCTACAGGTTGAGCATAAAGCACCGATGGAAGAACAAGGTGAAACAGGAAGGGAGGCAACTTGGAAGGCTGTTTCCTGAGACTAGAGGGACAGAAGGATAGGTCAGGGTGGAGAGGGACGGGTAAGGGGTGAGCGGGGAGCAGTGGCTTCCAGGAACTTCGGGGAAGGAAAAGAAAGATGACAGGAGCCTTGGAGAAATACAGAAGTAAGCTCTTCTATTCTTTGTGGAAAGGCAGGAAGGGTGAAGGCTTGTGGGAGAAGGTATTAGAGACTCAACAAACTTGAGGACCTCAGAGAGGAGCGGATGGCAGAGCCTGCCTGGTATTTCCAAGAAAGCCATTCTGCCCAAGCCTTGGTTTCCCTATCTGTAAACCAGAAGGATGGGACAAACGGATGCAGATGTCCCTCCTGCTCATCCATCCTTTGCCACAGTGTCTTCGGAACCCAGAGAGGTTAAGTGCCCTGACCAAGCCGTCTCAGCAAACACTGGATAACTGTAACCCCACACTATGGATGGGGAATGGAATCCAATCTCTGTAAGATCCAAACGGCTGTTTCCTCCCTGTCCTGCCTCTGGGGCTGTCCCTCTGACCCAGACTCACGCTGCTCTTCTATGTCATTTTCCTCCTCAGAGACCTTGGCTTTATAGTAGGTGATTCCCCTGATGATGGTGGGCTTGGAGGCCAGCCGACCTCTCAGGTGCACCTGTCTCTGCAGGGGCCGCTGCGGCTTCGTCACTGCAGGCGGGACCAGTGGCTGTGTCCTCAGGAGTTCGATGGAGTTGATTTGCTGTGACACAGTTTCCTCCTGCAAAAACCGCTCTTCATACTGGTCCTCAGAGGGGACAAAATGGAAGGTCAAGTCACTCCCTGATCAGAGAGATGGGACAGGCTGAACAGTGCTGGAGCAGAGGCCACAAATACAGCAGCACTTCCCAAGAGGGTCACATCCTGAGCATAACGGGGCCACTTTAGCTGTAGAGATCCAGTCCAGTCATCATGGCCAAACTGTACCCCCCTCTGCCATCTCATGTGCACAGAGGGGGCAAACAAGGCTTTCGTTCTGACCTTTATGATCCAGCCTGAAGAAAACCCAGCATGCTCACTTCCAACCATATCTCCTGTCCATGCCTGTTTTCCCATGAGGAGAGTTTAACCAGATGGTGCAACAGATATGGCTGTCTCTAAATATGGTTGTCTCTTTGGCATGAGGTAGTAATGGGCAGCTGGAAAAATGTGTACACATCTTTGCCAGTCCCTCTTCACTGGGGTAAAAGAACTGCTCAAGAGAACACAAAACATCCTAGTATGCCAGCTGTGCCCTCTGCGGTGTCTATCTTCCATGCCATCTCTGTGCCTCTCACAAGCCTCTTGTGAGGTAGCCTCTACCAGAAGTATGGGGATGCCTGCTTGTTTGTGGTGCCATTTTAGTGAGCACCTATTATGGCCAACCCACTCTATATTATTTCTAATCCTCCTAACAAAGGAGCAAGGTAATGTTACCAGCATTTCATGGATAAGGAAACAGCCATTTAGTAACTTAGTTGAAACACCATCCAGTGAAGTGGCTGAGAAGGATACAAATGAAGTCACACAAACATCAAGTATGCCCCACTGTTACTTCCTGGGCCTGTGTTCCTCTTTACATTCAGCCACATTGGTTGTGACCCTCAGGTCTACTTATTTGCCTTCCAAAGTGACCAACATCTCCATGTCCTCAGAGCCGTGGTCTGGCAACTGCCCAGCGGATGGACGTGGAAGATGTTTTATTTCCCAGTGGAAAGAGCTGCCCGGGAGGCTGACAAGAGGCTCCTGCCGCAGCCCCTGCCTCAATTGCCCAGGGGCCTCTAATTGCTGGCACGGGTTTCCCTCTGTGTCAGAGAAGCCAGCTGTCATTTCTTTGTGGTAAACCCCAAGAACTGACTTTAGTTCCAGGCTCTCGGGAAAGGGTAGGGACTGTAGTTCTTTGTCCCAGCCAAGGATATGGAGCAAGACGGTGGACAGCCTTTGCCAGACAACATATAATTTCCTTAGATTTGCTGGCGACAAGATGAACTGGGCGGCAGCTACCCCTACCACACTCTGATTGCCTCTCTGTTCATCCAAGAGTCTGCCAAATGATTTCACCTCCTGGCATCCAGTGTTCCCACACCCACTCTGCCTTTTCCACTACCAACCTAGTCTCCGGGCCTCCCTGCCAACCCTCTAGACAAGATCCATGTTGGAAGACCACTTTACAAATAATCACTTGCCATTCCCAGAATTGTCTGACATCATCTGCAAGAACCAAAACTAAATGGCTAAAACCATCTCCCCTGTCACAGAGTGGTGCTCACCAAAGACAGGGCTGCTGCACCCTGCATCTCCCTCTGTACTTTTAGCCTGGCTGGGTGGATTATGCTAACTTCAGCACTGTGTGCTGTGGAGACTCAGGGAAGGATCGGGAAGGACTTTGCTGAGCAAGGAGAAAATGAGTTTGGTGTGTTTGATTTGGTTTGTAGTTTGCCCTCGGGAAATCTGAGCTGGGTTTCTGAACGTACCACAGAATGTGTCATCAAGACAACAGACCACATTCTCCAGTTTAGCTGGCTGGCTGGGAAGCTGGAAGCTGAAGGCAAGGAATGCTGGCTGCACTGGGCAGCAGGGGCTGAGACGAGAGGCACGGGACCCTGTGGGGGGTGGGTGGGGGTGGGGGTGGGGAACAAGTACCTTCAAGTCCCTTTCTGGTTCTTCTGGCTTTGGGGTGATGATTTCAGGTTCCCTCAGGGGTGAACCACCAGACAGGCTAAATACATGTTCAGTGGCCAACATGTAAGGGACACTCAAAAATGAGAAAAAATTATTTATGAAGGAATATAATGTTTCAAAAACCATCAAAAGCCAGGCAATTACTACTACTCCTCACTAAGTAACATGGGATTGCTTTTGACTTCTTGGGGAAGTCCACACGCCATACTTTTCCAGTGCTTGTTGTCTCAAAGTCCCCATCTGTCATCTTTTCTTCAGAACACATGGACCCAAACATTCCTAAGCCCACCAGGTATGCCCTCCTGGCCCCACTACAATGAGTTTCTTTACCCAAGAGTTCTGAGGCTGTAAGCTGGGTATGTAATTCGGTTTATAGAGTGTTTATCTTGTACAAAGTCCTGAGTTTAGTCCCTAGCATTGCATAGACCAGGCATGGTAGTACATACTTGTAATCGCAGCATCTGGGAGTTGGAGGCAGGAGAATCAGGAGCTCAAGGCCATCTTTGGCTAGTTTAGGAGAGATGACGCCCAACAACCAACCAAACAAGAAGAGTTCTGAGCCTACATACAAAGTCTTCCGTCCTCTCCATCCTAATTCATGATGACCCAGGCAAAAGAGTCCCACAAAGCAATGAGACCTGCTATAATTTGGATCTTAAGTCACCTAAAGGTCCATTTATTGAAGGCTTGGTGTCTAGCTCATGGTGCTATGAGGTGGCACAAGCTTTCAGACATGGGGCTTAGTGGGAGAAGTTAGGCCATAGAGCCCTAGCCCCTTCTTCGCCATGCCCTGAGGTGACTGTCAGAGCTTTACCACATGCTCCCCACCCAGAGCAATGACAATGAGCTGAAACTTCTGAAATCAAGCCTTTTGACCATTCCTGTCTTTTAGTTGATTATCTCAGGTACTTTGTTACAGGAACAGAAAGCTGAGCAACGCACTTCCTAACATTTTACATATCACAGCTCACAGAAGAAACGGCTCCGTCTCTAACTAACCTACGTTCTGCCCAACACATCCCCAGAACAATTACCCAAGACACCAGTGTGTCTCAGCACTGCCATCCACCACAGACCCAGAGAGGCCAGTTAAAGGGAGCCTGGCTTCAGAAATGTTGCTGTCCCCCTATATTGCATGTAAGCATATTTAACCACATAGCAGATTTTATCATCATCATCATCATCATCATCATCATCATCATCATCATCATCATCACATAGCCATGTCTGTCCTGGAATTCACTATGTAAACCACACTGGCCTCAACCTCACACAGATCTAATTGCCTCTGCTTCCCAAATGCTGGGATTAAAGATGTGTACCACCAAGCCTGGCTAGTAATTTTTAGAAGAAAGTCACCAAATGAAGAGACATTTTTATGCAAACAGGTCTTGTGACATGACTCAAAACTATATTAGCCATCTTATTAGGGGCTAGCTTTGTGGTAGGGACACAAGTGGCTGGAAGGAACAGGAGTTGAAATGCTCTGCCACTACTTTCTAGCTGATCCAGGATCTATATCCATCTATCTGGAAGGTGAGGATACTGACCTGTGTCTGGCCTGCTTTCCAGAACTGCAGTGATAACCATACACTGAAGAAGGTGACTAAATGAGTCCCTTATAAATAGGGGGACCATATCATTTATTGTACGCAAGCTGAGACATTTCTGAGAGAGAAAAAATGTGGTGTTAATGACGATGCCAGGAGAGAAGCAAATGGAGATGATTGCAGGTAGGAGCATGTACGTCCTGTAAGGGAGGCTCAAGAGAGCAGCATGGGATATTGTGAGAACAGTACCAAGGCTCAGAAGACCTAGATTTGAGTACCAACCTCCACCCTCACTCACTGAACTTCCCTGGCTGTCCATGTTGAGTGAAGGTGGACCAACTCCTTCCCATCACACCTATGGGGCTGTTATACAGAAGTGAGACCATGGCTGTGGAAGGGATCAGCCCTGGAGAGCTCTTCCTCAAGCTGATCTCACACTTCCAGGCCAAGGAGATGCCCTGGAGAGATGGGGCCATACCTCTGGGTGGGCGTAGGCTGCGGCTGCATCCCTCTGCAGGGCTGAGCGGATGTCTGGCATGCTCTCTAGGATGTTGTCAGAGCAGTTCTCCCTGCCTCGCTTATTCAGCTCCGTTCGGATTTCTTCCACGTCCTCTTTGATTTGCTCATTCTCCTTGGTGAGGTTTTTAGAGACTTCCTGAGAAGGAAAGAGTTTTTGAAAAGGGGTTACATTAAAATGTTTTAACGACAGACAATAGGTAACCAGCAATCTTGAGATATTCAGAGGCAGGATGGTTTGGAGCACAGAGATTTGCAGCCATGGAGATGGATCAGAGAATGGAGGTAAGACATGGGGATGAGCTCAGAGTGGGTGATACATAGAAGTGGGGTGGCTCAGAAGATGGAGCCAAGAAAAGATTGGGGTGCATATATATGTCTAGCCCTGTCCTGGGAACCAGTGACAGGCACCCAGGCAGCGTTTCCAGACACCCAACTGCTAGAAATGCCCAGACTACCATAGCTGCCCTACTAATCCCACTGCCATAGCCAGGGCACCCAGCTCTTATTTTGTTATTTATACACCGTGTTCCTATCAAGTGATAAACGATGCCAGCAATTCCATTCACTTGCTCAAGTGAATCAGTCATCTGGTGTATGAAAGAAGGGTATCGAGTGATTTTAAAGGACTGTACTTACTTTGCTTGTCTATGGGCACCAACCACTCATCCCTGCCCCTTTGGATCACTCACATAGAAAATGAATAGGCTGGACCTAAATTTTCCTTCCTATCTGTGCATGAGGATAGCTGCCTGAAATGACCACACGTTGGCAGTTGCCAGCACACACTACCCCTGGTTCACACCAGGAAGGGTCAAAGCCGCATCTTGGTCAGCTGGCACAGAGTGGGCAGGAAAGGTTCCAGAGGCCCCTGGAGTCCTTTTCTCTGGGGGCTGGCTTTTGTCACTGAGGAGAGACACTGCTGCACAGTCTCTATATGCCAGACATGACAGAACATCCAAGCAAGGGGAATGTGGAAGGCGGAGTTGGGGGCAGACCTGCAGAAGGTGGGCATAGGTGTGATCTGAGTCACAGATTCCCTCTGTCCTGTAGTTAATTTTAGAGAAAGTGACTTCATAGAGCCTCAGCGTTGTTCAACTGTGGTCCTACACTAAGAGCTCTTTGAGTATCTAAAATGTTCCCAGGGGCTTTTGCAGAGAACCGGAGCTCAGTTCCCAGCACCGACATGGGGCTACTCTGTATTCTGTATTACTCGGAAGCTCCCAACCCTCTGTAACTGCAACTCCATGGGGAGCTGCCGTCTCCAGCCTCTTCGGGTTCCTGCATTCATGTGTACACACCCACACACAGACACACTGACAATTAAAAGTAATAGAAGTAAAACCCTTTAAAATGTTGTGTTGTAGAGCTAGCAACATAGCTCAGCAAGAAAAGGTGTTTGCTGGTGACCTGGGTTCAGTTCCTGGACATGGTGGAGGCAGAAAACCAACCACAGTAGAGTCGTCCTCTGACCTCCACATGCATGATGAGACATGTGCACATGTGTGGGAGTGCGTGAGACTACCTGTGCATGCCCTCATACATGCATAAATAAATAAATAAATGATTTTTAAAGACCATGTTGAGGATGTAGCTCAGTGGTTACAGCAGCCTTTTCTATCTTTCATAAAGCCCTGGGTTCCACCCTTTATGTATTGAAAATAAATACAATCAAATGTTCTGTGTAACCAGGGCTGGTGGCTCAGGCCTATATTCCCAGCTCCACAGAAGGATGCAACAACAAAAAGAACAGTGTCTCCACAGGAAGACCAACAGAGTTAGCTAACCTGGACCCTTGGGGCTCCCAGAGCCTGAAGCACCAACCAAAGAATACACATGGGCTGGATCTAGTTCTTCTGCACATATGTAGCAGATGAGTAACTTGGTCTTCATGCAGGTCCGCCAAACAGCTGGAGCAGGGGCTGTTCCTAGGTCTGTTGCTGGCCTGCTTGCCTGCCTGAGGATCCTGCGCCCCTAAGTGGACAGCTTTGTCTGGGCCTCAGTGGGAGAAGATGTGCCTAGTCCTGTAGGGACTTGATGTGCCGTGGGAGGGGGAGCTGTTTGACACCCAGAGGGGGACTTTGCCTTCTCAAAAGAGAAAGGGAAGGGAGAATGGAGGAAGGACTTGCATGAGGGGGTATTAGGAGGAGAGGAAGGGCTGATATTGGGCTGTAAAGGGAATAAATAAGTAATTTTAATAATAATTAAAAAAAAGAAGGCTGCAACAAGAGACTACAAGCTCTAAGCTAGTTTGGAATACTGAGCAGCCTCAAGGCTAGCCTAGGATACAGAGCAGACTGAAGGCCAGCCTTGGCAACTTACTAGCAAAATAAAAGACACAAAAAGAGCTGAGGATGCAGCCCATAGTAGAACACTTGCCTAGCATGTGTGAGGTCCTGGGTTCAAGACCCAGTTCCACGGCCACATGTGTGCAAGATCAATGAAAATTAGACGTTGGACATGTTCACGTTTGGGTCCCGTTTTGGATGTTGGTAAGAAAGAAACCAAGTAAAAGAGAAGATGTATTTGCTCTCCACCTTTTACCAGACACGGGAAGCACAAAATCTCAGACGTTTCCAGGCACAGCCCTAAAGCCTGGTAATGGTGCTACTAATGTCCTAGAAGGGAGCCTGGGTGGCTCAGAGCCAAGGTGATGCTCACATATCCAAGAAGATGGTGACACCCAGATACTGTGGCTCCAGGGCTCCTATGAGGGCCACCCAGGGGAGCCCACTTAAATTTTCCAGACTCCAAAATGGTCAGCACAGCATTCTAGGGCCATTTCATCTTGAGCCCTCAAACGGCTCACCGTGTTCTCTGGTGCTTACCCCAAGCCAGATTCTCTAAACTGCACAGAATCAGCTGTGGAAGCTACAGTGTGCGAGAGAGGTCTTGTTTGGAGAACTCACCCTGAATGAGTGTGTGTGGTCTTTCCTGACAAGCTTTCAGAGGCGCAAAGTTTGAAGCCATAGGTTAAGGAGGGGGGTGTCCAGCTCACGCCCCACTGCTGCTATTCTCAGCTCTGCGATCTTAGGCAAATCATTTTAACTCCCTCCATGTCCATTTCCCATCAATATAAAGTTGACAGTTCTGGCACATTCCATGTACATGATTATGACGATTGAATTTAATACATCTGAATGCATAAGGAAAATACCAGGTTGTTACTGTTCATGGCATCACCATTAAAATGGATCCCAGCAATTCAGGCCTAACCTTTCATATTACAGAGAGGCTGCTGAGGCCTACAGTAAGGATGAGATTTGGTAATTGTCATTTTAAAATACTGGCAGAGAGCTAGTAAGATGGTCTGGGTGTAAAGGTACTTGTTTCAAAAGCCTGGAGACATAAGTTCAATTCTCAGAAAGCCCACATAAAGGCAGAAGGAGAGAACCAACGCCACAAAGTTGTCTTCTACATGTGTGCTGCGGCATGCATGCACTTATGGCACATACTCACAATAATAATAAATAAAAAGTGGCAGAGCTGACTCATCACCCGCCCACTGGTCTTTGCTCCTGAAGTTCACTTACTGGACCACTAAAGGTACCCAGCCAGTCCAGCCAGCCCTCAGCAGTACCAAGCACTTTAAAGATGCTAGAGCATCCTTACAGTTAGCCTTCAGATGCACAAAAGGTCTTACATTCGTGCATCTGCAGAGCAACTAAGGATGCTGGACTTCCACAGATCCTCACTACTTAAACTATGGACATGAGACCAGCACCATCAGCCCACGAAGGAGCTTGTCAAAAATACAAAGGCCTTTCCCAGACCTGCAGAATAAGAACCTGCATTTTCCCCAAAATCTCCAGGTGTGCTGAGTCCACCTGGGAGTTTGAGCAATGCCGCCTTAAAAAGAAGCTCAAGGTAACTGTAGAAGGAGAGAACGGAAGTGGGAACGAAGCTCTTTGGAGCAGCCAAGGTCATCCTGGGTGAGAGCAGAAAGATTCCTGGTTTCTGGAATCCATAGGAACCAGCATAGAGCAGCTGTCCCTGCCGTAGCTTCTTATCCTAAGACAAAGAACAAAGCCTGGCAGTGCAGAGGCCAGCTGTGGAATGTCGTTGTTAGTACATGGATGCTGAGGGCCGTGAGGCGGCTTAGTGAGCAAGACCAGTGAGGAACCCACCCAGGGGAAGATCACCTTCAATGAGGGGAAAGTAAGCAACAGACCAAACAATGAGCAAACAGGACCAGAGAAAAGAATTGGGCAGACACAATGTAACATAACAGAGGCTGGAACTGATACCCCCGACCGAGGGCTGGGACAACACTCCCAGGGTGCTGAGTTGGGTGCTCAGACCCAGAACTCCACCTAAAGTGCTAATATCTTGGAGTGCTCAGGATGGTGGGGCATGTGGGCTTGAGTATCCTTATTATATGAAAGGCAGCCCCTCTGATTTCTGAACACCCCTAAGCATGGGCTTCTAGCACAGTCTGGCGATCACAGCAGCCCACAGGTGCAGCTCCTCCCTCCGGCCTCCAGGGTTCCCAGGAGTTTGCTGCCCATTGATTTAGAGTCTCCAATCCCCTTTCTGATTTCAGCATGGCCATTATTTGGGAATTCCACAGAGGAGGGTTTGAGGCAGACCAGCTCTGAAAACCCAGAGGAGCTGTATAGTTAATGTCCCTCATGGGAACAGCAAAGCCTGTTGGCCTCCTGAATAAACATTAGGCTGGAGGTGGCATCACCCCCCATCAGCTTGTTGGGCTGAGCCAGCTGATGTCCCTAGGGCAGGAGCAGCAGCTGCCCCTTTGTGACTATCTCCACTCAGACACCTCCCATACATGGCTGCTGCCCTGCCTAAGACTCTGCCTTCCTCACTCCAAGGGCCTTTTGTGGGGCACTTCTTGGAGGTGTGGGGCATGGCATTCACTCGCTCAGAGAGCTTAGGATCCTACCCTGGCAAATAAATGAACTGCATGATCTCACATCTTGAGCTCTTCCCCTCTGGGACAGCTGCAATCATGACATTTACGAGAGTGCATTGAAGACTGCAAGAAGGGTGCCTATCTGGCTTAAGCTAGCACACAATATGGTCCCTGCCAAGGATCTTGGTGCCGTAGGGTGGAGGGTGGGGACGGAACTGAAAGAGCAGGCATCCCAGAGGGCTGGAACAGAAAGCTGATCACAATTAAAGATCTGGACACTTGACTATGAGTCCCTAGACTAGGCAGGGCTAGGGAACTAGGGAGTGTTCACTGAGGAAGTGCCATGTGCTAGAGAGACATGCAGTTAGGCAGACTATCAGCTAAGAGCAAACCCATGTGATCAAATGGGTAAAGGTACCAGTGCTAGCTATGGCTAGAGATACAAACAGCAGAGGGAGATAGCGTTCTGGGCAATGCAGAATCAACACATAGTTAGAACTGGGCTCAGCATGGGCGTTCATGAGCACACAGCTCAGCAGTTGATCAGCAAACACTTTGGTGAGGTGTGGAACCCAGTGCACTCAAATCTGCACACTGGTGGGACAAAGAGTGTCCTCGGGGTGCAAACTCTACCCTGAACTTTCATGGCTATTGGACGAGGGTGGACATGGTAGGTAGAGACAGAAGGTACCGTCAATGCCTTGCTTAGGACAAAATCAGGGAGAAAGGTGGTAGAGCTCGAGCAGTGCTCTATGGCCCTGCCTTTCTAACCAAAGCCAAGAAGAGGATGGCAGGGAGAGAGGCTCTGGAGTTCCCAGCTGGGCTATATAACTAAGCCACCAATGATACCTCTCCAAGCCATCTGGAGAAAGAGTGAAGGCATCCACCGCATCCAGGCTTGCTACAGAGAACAAAGGGTTGTGTGTGGCTTAGTGCTTGGGGCTAATCAGACCTGGAGTTGTATAGGTGATGCTGAATGTGCAGATGTGAAAGGAAAGAAGAGCTATGATTGGTATGGCTCAGGCAGGGAGAAAAGAAAGAACCTGGGATACATAAGGTGCTTGGGATGGGGCAGCTGGACCACACTTTGCTCCCAACTCACGCAGCAGGCTACCTGGAAGATATGGCTAGGTACACACCAGGCTCAGGTGCTGATGACAGCAAGCTTGAAATGGTCTTGCGGCAGTACTGTACACATGTGTTGGGGTGAAGGGGTCTACTGTCTCCTCTCCCTCTAAGCCCTTGGGGATACAACTTGGAGCAGATGGCCAGGGACAGCCACCCCAGCTGGCAGCTGTCTCCCAGCTATTACTAAGAGAGTTAGAGTGAGAGGGAAGAGCAGCTGGGAACAGCTGATGCTCCCGTTGGCAAGATGGAGAGGCTGTGGCCCAATCCTTCTGACCACAGCTGGTGGAGCAGGCAGACGTAGGGTAAGGGAGCCACCAGCTGCTGCTCTAAATCCTTCCCCAACTAAACAGCTGCTGAGCATCTTGTGTGTATCAGGTGCTGCTGAGCCAGGACTGGGGAACAAAGAACACGACTACCCAGCTACCCTCAGGAGATTCCAAACTTGGAAAGGGAGTCAGACCAGATAAGTCCCACATCCCCGGGGATGAGTCTCTATGTTAGTCGGAAGCCTCAGACACCCCCAAACCAAGCCATATATCTTGGCAGCTATGTGCTGTCCCTAAGCCCACAGATGGAAGGCTGACTCCTATGCCTTTAGCCGAGAAGTAAAGCTTGCATTCCACAGTAGCAAATTAAATTTGAAGCATATATAACCCCGGGAGAGGTGATACATTGGCTTGAACTCATACTAAGATGTGAATTGAATCAAGGAAAGCTGAAACTTATATTGGAAACATCACTGACCCTCTGCCTTTTCAGAGTATACTCTGCTGGAGATGGGATGGACCAAAGCCACACTTAAGGAAGCCATAACGGAGAAAAGACTACAGAGGGCCCTTCTGAGGAGGCTGTTTTGGTCAGGAGAGTGTGCATTTGCGGTGTTTTGTTGGGTGGGAGGCAAGGTGAGAGGGTCACTGGGAAAGAAACAGTTTCCCTAACTCACTGCCAGCTTTGCACAGGTGAAAATTACATTTTCCTATTAGTTCATGCAAATATATATCCCGAGTGAGGAATGCCCCTCTGATGTTGCCTTCCAAGCCAGAAACACAGAAGCCAATAGATCTTCAGATTTGGGGGAGAACCTCATCAATGCCTGAGCCAGGGAATCCTAGGGACAGGGCTAATTCTAAGCCTGGAAAACCCATCAGAGACTTTTAACCTTCCTCAGAAGCAATGGGATCTGGAGAAAATGCTCCCGCTGACATACAGTGGGCCCCCCACCTCCCATGCTCACCCGTGCACAGGGTCAAAGGAAAAGCCACACACCAGGAGGGGCAAACTCAGCAACAGAAATTGTGCTTCGAAAACACGTAGGCACGCACATGCTTGGTTTTGTTCCTTTGCTGTTGTTTGAGATGGTGTCTTAGGTTAACTAGGCTGGCCTTGAACTCCCTATAGCAAGGAATTAACCTGAATACTTGATCCTCCCTACACCAGCACCTAGAGGCTGGGATTATAAGTGAGCACAGCTTGCATCATGTGTTTTACAAGCATGGGATATGCAGTCACACATATAGAAATGCATATACACAATCATAGACAGGCATATCTAAATAAGTATACCAAAGCATTTATAGGTGTCCTGCCTTGGTGGGGGGAGGCCCCACAAAGCTTTGCATATTTTATGGAAATCTTATCCCATAGAGCCTCCCTCCACAATAGAGCTGGTTCTCTCGACCATCTTCCCTCCAATATGTTCTCTGCCTATGAATAAGTCTGATCCTGGAAGCAGGATGCTGTACTAGGTGTCACAGGCCATGCTTTGAATCCTGAACCTTTAGAATCCATTTTTAGGCTTAGGCAGCCTGTAAGTCTCTGTGTCCTTGGTACTCCTGTAGCTCAGGATGAAAATCTTTGCTTACATTGAATCAGTGCCACCCAGGTCTGTATGAAATGGACAGGGTTTGCTGTTGTTTTGGGAAGCTATAGGTTTCCCTCCAGAACTTCCAATCCTCATCTTTCCTAGCATTTATGCTCTGTGTCTAGCGACCTTGCAAATCCAACTCCCCATCAGAGTCTCTGAATTCTCCTCCCCTCTCCAGACATTGGCAGAAGCGGGACAGCATGGGTCTGCCATGTTGAAGATGTTTGGCTGTTTCTTCTTGCTGAACTACTTTTAAAAGCAGGGTGCATGTTTCAGGCCTCCCCACAGTGAATAAGAAAGGGGTCTTGGGGCTCAGATTTTGGAACTCAATCAAATGGTTTCTCTACGATATATCCCCCTTCCCCAAATTAGAAAGCCTGACATTTTTAAGTGCTGGTGAAGGTTCATCTGCTTGGAGGCAGTATAAACTTGTACGCACTTGAGAAGACTGCAGTTCTCAGCCTGTGGGTCACAACCCCTTGGGTTGCATATCAGATATCTTACCTCTCAGATATTAATATTATGATTCATAACAGTAGCAAAGTTATAGTTATGAGGTAGCAATGAAATATTTTATGCTTGGGGGTCACCACAACATGAGGAACTGTATTAAAGGGTCACAGCATTAGGAAGGTTGAGAACCACTAGTCTAAGATCACTAATCAGCCATTCACTCCACTACTCGTCCTATGCCATAAAAACTGCAAGCAAGCACGTGCCAGGTCATATAAGCAAGGCTATTCATACACAGCAGTGTTCCTGGGCTATCCTGAATATGAATTTGGAAATAAATCATCACCAAATGAATAGAAAAATTGCATTATATCCATATAGTAAAACAGTGCACGGAGATAAAAAAATGGGTAATCGTAAGACACAAAGCCAACAGTTAAATGTGAAAAATGTCAAGTTGAGTGATAGCAGCTCAACAAATACACATTCGTGAAGACATAAATGTTCTGTAGGATTCCTTATAATCCAAGTTCAAACATAGATGAACTATCATACTGAGGACTCATCCTTAGAGAAGAAACCTATACAGAAAAACAAGGAGGGAGCTGGAGATATGGGTCCGTGGCTAAGAGCACGGGCGGCTCTCACAGAGGACAGGGTTTCAGTTCCCAGCACCCACACTGTGGTTCACAACCATCTGTAACTTTAGTTCAAGGGGATCTGATGCCCTCGTCTGACTTCCCTGGGTACCTGGCAGGCATGCAGCACATATACATTTATGCAGGCAAACACTCAAACACATAAAAATGGAATAAATAAATCTTTAAAAAAAAAGTGTTTTTTTTGTTTTGTTTTGTTTTGTTTTGTTTTTTAAAGGAGCAAGAAAGCAAGGAAGATGATCAAGCTTCCCTGGGGGTGAGCCTGGGAGGGTGTGAGGCATTGTGGGTGTGTGCTGACATCACTGTGTCTTCAGCTGGATGATGGCTCCTCAGAAGTTGTCATTCTAGTGAGTTGTCAAGCTGTCTGTTCACTGTGCAGTTTCCTAAGCATGTATCTTTTCCATCACTTAAAATAAAAGGCAGAGCTGCCAGGGAGGATTTTGCTGAGAGTGAGGAGGCTCTGAACCAGGGTTCATTCCTCTCTCCTTCCTTCCTCTTTCATCTGCAAATGAGGTTTCCATGCCTACATTCTCCTCTATGCCCGAGACAGATGTGCACACGTGTGCCCACTTGCACGGGCAAGCATCCACCTTACTCTGAGAGGACGGCCCCTCCGATCTGACCTCCTTCAGTTTTGTCTGACCTCTAAAGAGATCCCCTTGGGACTCGAGAATCTGCAAGGAGTGGGATCAGAATTTTACTTCCATTCCTCCCACAGAGCCAGGCTGGAGAGGGGGAATTTTTTTTCCATTTCCCAATATTCTGCCTTTTCAATTACTGCACACCCCAGACAGACAGGCTGCACAAGCCTCATTCCACTCTAGTCTAAGATATAATGCTTCACTTCATGGGTCAAAAGACTCCTGTCAGCACAGTGACCTGTCGCCTGAGACTGTCTGGTTTAGGGAAAGCTCCGTGGAGCCGGACCTCCATGCACATGGGATATAGCCACAGTCCTGCCTAGAAACTCCCTTGGATGAACTATTGTTTTTAAACTTTGGTTAGGAAAAACTGATGCCTACAGGGCAGACAACAAGGATTCGAAGGAACTTCTGAGATTGATTAGAAAGAGCTCTGGATCAGAATCAGAGGGCCTGAACCAGAACCCAGCCCTGGCCTTTATTTTTCTTGATTTCAGGCAAGCCATGGAATTTCCTGAGGTCTCACATCCTGCCCAGCTCACAGAAACAAATCACTAAATGTATATGGAATGTTTAAAAAAAAACAAAAAACCTGTAAAACGCTATGTAAATACAAGAATTATCAAAGTCCATCGCTGGTTACTAAACATGCAAGTTTTGAAAAGAGATACTCTTGTCACTACAA
Organism: Rhynchomys soricoides; assembly: GCA_019843965.1. NCBI lineage: Eukaryota > Metazoa > Chordata > Mammalia > Rodentia > Muridae > Rhynchomys > Rhynchomys soricoides. Next base: position 378,687 of record JADRCH010000010.1, read on the forward strand.
CGACTGAGACAAAACCCCAGTGCCACCCTGCTGGGCCACTGTACTGCAACAGACTCCTCCCACTTCTAACCTTGGCCTGAGGAGGGTCTGCTGCAGCAAAAGCTGGGAATGGGCTTGGCCATTCTGCAGAGTCCATTCCACAGGCCTCCTCTGAGGCTGGGTGTCTGACCTTGGCCTCTAGTGTCCTCTCACAAAGCGATCTTTCCCAAGCTGTGCTGCTAGAAAGAATGGAAACTATGTGGCTGTCAAGGTCAAATAAAAGTAGAAGAAGTGGCAGTCAATTGTTTTCTTAAAGGGACATCCTACATTTGGGCAGTTCTAGAGGACTCTGGGAACAGGGTGCTTCCAAGCTCTGGACTCTGGTTGGATCTCTTCAGAGCCAACTCATCTGAAAGAGTAAGGAAGCAGTTATAGCAGGGAGGGTGCTGCTCCTGCATGGATTCCACTTGGAGCAAGATGGTAATGAGCAACCTGTCTCTCCATTCTAGCTATCACAGGCCGCCTCTCCAGGCCGTCTGTCCGTCCCTCTGGTGAGAGTGGGCAGAGTAGAGGGGAATGATGTAGTCTGTGTGGCTGCCTCACTCTGTCTGTAGACCAGGTTGTAGACCCTGGACCTTCCGTAGCACACTTGGCATGAAAGAGTCTGAACCTACACTTGGCGGGAAGAAAACGGGGTTAACTTTTTAGGAAAGCGTTTGGAGACAAGTCTTGCTACAGAGTTCAAGCTGGCTTTGAATGTATGATTCTCCTGCCTCTGTTTCCCAAGTGATGGGATTAGCGGCATGGGCTACCACGACTGGCTTTTGGGAAATTAAAAATCTCTCTCTCTTCTCCTCACCCCCTTACCCCCAACCCCTGTGTGTGTGCCCCAAGTGCGGAGATCAGGGGCCCCCTTGAGGAAGTCTGTTTCACTGTGTAGGTCTCAGGGATTAAACTCAGATAAAGAGGCAGGCATCAAGCACCTTTACCAACTAAGCTATCTCACAGTCTCACAGGCCCCTCTGGGAGTATCTTTTCAAAGTGAAGGGAATGTGAGCTAGCTAATGATGAATGCTGGGGTTCATCTTCTCTGGCCCAGCATTCCTAGCAGTGCATTGTGGGAGTGTTTATCTTCATCTCTCTTTGGTCATAATCCAGATGCTGCATTTAATTTAATGAGTTTTGAAGTCATTCCACCCTGGCCAGTGTGCCTTTTGTCCCCTGGACAATCATACAAAGTGGGCAGGATATCATGTGTAGGGTGGGATATAGCTACTTGGCAGTGGCAGACAGACTAACTCACTTTGCTAACCCTGAGACTGTTGTTCTTTCTGCATAAATTAAAGATCCTTGCTTTCTCACATTCTGTCAATCATTCAGCAGGGAACCTCAGATTCTCCATGATCGAACCCTCAAAGCCTATGTGTTCCATGAGGAATATCGATATGCTTGTGGCCATTGCATTATTAAATTCATCACTTAAAGCGGTGGTTCTCAACCTGTGGTCACAACCCCTTTAGGGGTGGATGACAGACAACCCTTTAACAGGGGTCACATATCAGATATCCTAGATATCAGATATTTATATTATGATTCATAACAGTAGTGAAATTACAGTTATGAAGTAGCAACAAAAATAATTTTGTGGATGGGAGTCTCCACAACAGGAGGAACTGTATTAAAGGGTCACGGAGTTAAGAAGGTTGAGAACCCCTGACTTAGAGTAACACTCCAAAACTGATGTTATAGGTTTGTGCTTGAAGCGGCAACTGTTTGGCCATAAGAGCTAGATGCTAGTCAATAACACCGTCCATGGACTTCTTCCTGTAGGGCTGAGTAAGGAATGGTAAACTATTAAATCCTTTGGGGGCTTGATTGCAAAAAAGATAGTAAGACTGGAATCTTCCTTACCTCCTCCAGTTTATCCACTCGTCCCACGAGTTTAGTGGTAACAGAATGCAGCTTTAGGAGATCCAGGCCATAGAAAGCACCTTCCAGCATGTCTATAATTGTAGACAGCTAAGAAGCAAGAACAGAGGGTTAGTTAGTTCAGGACTAGGGCCAATAGAGCCCCAGGGAGAAAGTTCCCTTATAAATGTCCATGTCAGAGGCTCCACAGGGAATCCACTAGCCAGGAATTGAGAGGCACCCTCAGACGCACATCTGTGTAGGGAAGAACTTAGACAGGCCCTAGCTGTGATATGGATTCTGCCTTCAAAATAAGACAATTAGATGACCTTCCATGAACAAATGAACCTGAGGTCTAGCTACTTTCACCAGCTATTGTGCGTGTTTCAAAAACAGGTCAGCCTTTCTTACCAGACTCTAAGCTCCTTCAGAGGGCCTTTTCACCTCTGCTCTCCCAAGATCTGGATCCAACGTTTTGCTAGACCCACAATATCAGCACAGTGGCTGCAAATGTCAACACCTTGAGGGCACACTTCTGAAACCCTTAACTTTATCCTGGACTAAAGGTCCTGAAAGATGCTCACAGTCTTCTCAGTACAAAACAAGTAATCTGATTCTGGAATATAACCAGCCCAGTGGCCCATGTTTGAGATGGTAACCTGCCCCAGGGCATGCAGCTTTCTTGTCTCTTCCAAATAATACCTCCTCCTGAGAATCTAGGCTCTGGCAGCATCCAGGGCCAGTAGAGCTCAGACTAAAGTCAGATGAGACACAGAAAAAAGCCTTCCTACCAAAGACCTGTGCCTGGGAGATGCTGGGCTATCCCTTTGTCGTTTCTGCTTCATTCACCTCCTTGCTTTGCGTCCCAGGGAAGAACTCCTCACCAAAACACTCAACACTCAGAACCCTTTCATCTCAGGGATCCCACAGCTGGGTAATATGATTTTTCTGATTCCTCAATAGAATTTTTGCCTGGTGTTGGAATCTTCTAGATTCCAACCCTAGAACTGAATGACTGTGGCTCTGGGATCAGAAAGTAGCTCTATAGAGCTACCACTTTGAGTCACATGGCCAAACCTGGGACATCCCTTGTCCTGTTGAACATTCCTTTTCTTAAAGAGCACTCGTGACTGCCATTGTGGGTACCAGTAGAAGCCATATCTATCTCCCCTGATCGACTCAGTATGTGCCATCCATCAGTGTTCTCAGGCCCTCCAGGGCCCTCTGCATTATACACAAGAAGGCTGAGCTCAGAGAAGCGAAGGAGGATCATGGAGCTATGACTGGAATACAAGTCAGTCTGAGCACGCCATACAAGTGAAAGAGGAAGAACAGGAGTGGCTGAAGCCCTCAGCTGACCATGGAGCTGCCCACATAGGCCTAAATTTCCCCATACTGCAGAACACAAGCCCGGGAGCAGTGTAAAGACCTGACCAGAGGAGGTCATTCCAGTGATGGTGCCAGGACCAAAGAGCTTGTCCATTGCTCTTAGATTCTTACAGCTTCTATGTACATGGTAGACTGACAGAAAATTGTGACAGTGATTTTCCTGGAGAACACTGAGTTCTTTTAGCCAGATGGTCCTGGCAGCTCCTCCTAGGCCTGGCTCTCTGGTTCCTCTGGCATAGGGCATCATTTGCTCTCCCCAACACATCTCTCACTGACTTCAGAGCTGAAAGCTTGTTAGATCAGCCTCAGATCCACATCGAAGACTCCAGGGGCCAAACCTGGCCCTCTTCAAAGGCTTTCCACACCCAGCTGTGAGTCTGTAGTTTCCTAGGTCCCTGAGGTACCCTCTCGCCCCACGAACTGCCTCTTAGCAGTTCCTACCTTTAAATCCCGGCTGTCAGCCTCCCGAAGCTTCTGGAGCCTGAAGTCCCCCTCACAGGGATTGACGGCAGACGGGGGAGCAACACAAGCACATTTGCAGGATGAGCCTGAGGTGATGGTTTCCACAGTGTAGAAGTCTTCCTTCCTGGAAGCCCCTTCGTTGATCCTCTGGCAGGCATCCCGGCCCAGCGGTCTCACAACACACTTGCACTGACAGTCAGAGCCCTCAGACACAGCCTTGACCTTGTCATAGTCTCCCAACAGCTAGACACAGAGAGAGACACACACACAGAGAGAGAGAGAGAGAGAGAGAGAGAGAGAGAGAGAGAGAGAGACTGAATTGGAGGTATGCAAACGCATGCTCCTCAAGGAAGTGGGCATGTCATTTTGTCAAATGTGCTGCCCTAGCCAGAGACTTCAACCCTCAGCCGTGGAGAGAACAAGTCATAGCTCATAATTCGCTGACACAGACATTTTCTCGACCGCTCTCAGGGTTCTGCTAGCATGAAGGCCTTGAAAAGATGTGTCTTTCACAGCAGGGCCTTAACCTGTTAGCATTAAAAGAAGAAAAAGAAGAGAAAACAAACAACAAAAACCAAATCTTGTTCTTTCAATAGCCCTGCCCCTCAGCTCCAGGCCAGGTTTATAGTAGAAATAGAGGCTGGATTGAAGGAGGGACCAGAGGGAGGACTACAGGCTTATCATCCATCCATTCATTCACTCTTTCACTCATTCAGCACTTACAGAGTACCTCCTCACTCACTCACTCATTCATTCATTCATTCAGCACTTACAGAGTACCTCCTCATGTCAGTGCAAAGTACACTGAATGGTAGTGACGGCCAGGCAGGGAGCCTGTTCCCAAGGAGACCACTGTAAACAAGCCACCCAGACCAGACAATGCTACGTGGCCCTGAAGAGCTGAGATAACACTTGTGCTGGGAGCTGAGGCTCCACCTGGGATCTAGGGAAGACTTCTTGGAGGAGGTGGTATTCGATGTCAGCCTTACGGATAGATAAGACTGACAGAAAGAGAGCTGGTAGAGACAGAAAGAAAACAGGTCCAGGAGTCTGCAAGGTTTACATAGTCTAAGAGTTCCTTTGGCTCCTGAACCAAAACCAGAACAAAACTAGCTGTGCTTGCTGCTTCTACAAGGTTAAACATTTCCTTCTGGGTACATGCTCCTCCCAGGCTCCTCATGTGGGCTTTCTGTTGTTCCTACCCTGGGAGAAAAGTCTCTCCCTCCCCCATAAGCCCCATCAACTTATCTCTAGTAGGTCTTTCTTATCCCCAAAGCCAAGGCTCCCGTCCCAACCAGGCAGAGGGGTTCCTTCGTTTGACTAATGATGGCAGCGGTGGGTAAGCTTGGAGCCTGCTAATGTTTCTTGGGATGCTGTCTATGGGAAGAAGGCATGTAATGTTTTCCTTGAAACAGTTGGGTTTCTTCTAAAGCTAATGTTTGCTTTAGGATTGTTGTGAAATATAGACTCCACCAGTGGAAGCAGGAGGTTTAGGTAGCTCAGGGTGATGTAAGCAGCCAGTCTCCCCACATTGATAGTAAATCATTTCTGTCTCCTTTCTGAAACTGCCTAGATTCCTAGGCAATCCTCCTCAGAGAACCCTGGATGGGTTCCTTCCCTTCAGGGGGCTCCGGTTTCAGGCAGGCTTTTGTTTATGATTTTCCAGAGTCCCAGTGGGAGGGATTTTTAAGTCTTTTCGATTTAAGGGTCAGTGTGAGGTTATGGGTGGGTATAGGGCATATGTTAGCATGCTTAATAAAAGAAGAAACAAGCGTTTGATCAACCCCATAGTAGAGCTGACAGCTCTCTCCTTGGAGAGAAAAGACCAAGTCTGAGGGCCTAGAGGAGGTACAGGTAACAGGCTCAGCATCCTTTCTCTGACATTACTCATCCTGAGGACCAAGGAGACACCCACTGTACATCAGCATGCCAGCTTTGGAAAGCAGGAATACCGCCTAAGTATGAGAAGCGTCCCTTACAGTCCCGAGAAGCAGGCTGGAGAGTGGCGGAAGCCAGGCTCTCCTTCTTTCACTTTTAGCTTCTGCTCCTCATCTCTGAGAGGGCTATCAGGGTGTTCTGAGGACTGAGTTAGTTCATACATGGACACGCCATAGCACTCACCACCATCCTGGGTCACTTGGCCCCCACTGAGAATCAGCCACAACTGTGTGGATCTGCACTAACACTCTACTCCTGGTGCACCAGGTCTTAACATAAATGCCTCTGTTCTGAGGTCCTACTCATATGCATCACACATGTAGCACATCACACATTCTGTCTTCACCCCATGCTTTTGTCCGAGTGTCTCGTCTGAGGCCATAAAATATCTCCCATGGTTTATGCCATTTGCTTCCTTCCCAACATGCCCTCCTGATTACACTTTCCAATTCTGACAAGCAGTCTCATAAGCAAGGGGACTTTTCACAACCATTACATCAACACACACACACACACACACACACACACACACACACACCTTTCTTCTCAGTGAGTGTATGGAGTCTTCCTTTCCTCTCCTTTCTCCTGACTTGGTAAGCCTGAGACACTCCACAGTTGTCAGAGCAGGACCCATACCCTTACTTTTAATTCACTACCCTTAACACAACAAGACTAAAGTCAGTGCGGTAGAATCTCCACACTTGAGAAGTGGAGGTAAGAGGGACCAGAAGTTCAAGGCTAGCCTCAGCTATACAGTGAGCTGGAAGCCAACCCAGTTATGACAAAGCCTGTCTAACACCAAACAAGCAACATAGTGTGATAAACTAAAAGTAAACATCCCTTTCACTAAAAATACACAGAAAAACAGCTGCTCCTAAACACTTCATCCAGGACCAGTCTCAGGTCCTTGCGGTCCCCCAAGGCAAGAGGGGTGGGCATGAGCTTCCTCATCCTACCTGAGATAAAACGTTCTCCTGGTTGTCCGCCTCGTTTTGCAGAATGTCATCTTCCGTGGGCGCCACTGTTTGCCCATCAGGGGGCTCGCTTGTCCCTGTGGGAGGTGTAGTGGACCCCCAGACCCGTGCTACCACCAGAGCAAAGCAGAGAACCAATGGCAGAGGACAGGCCATGAGAGATGTGACAATAGGGACCTTAGTCCCTACAGAGACGACCTTGGGTTGGGGGGTCTCAGCAAAGACAGGCTGGAAGACGTCTTCACAGGAGTCCGGAAGAGCAGCTGCTTGGAGAACCTTCTAACGTCTAAAGCTGGGTGTGGCTGAGTGGAGCAGGACTGTGCTCCCCAGAGACCCTGAACATCTCCTCCCAGACCCCAGCAGCTTAGACTGTGCAGAGAGGTCACAAGAAAGAGGTGGCTGGGGGAGCTGAGGAGGGCGCCAGCTCGCCAAGGGCAAGCGGCAGGGTGAGCTCAGGTGGAAGGCTGGAGCCGGGAAGCTCGGGACACACTGGGACTGGGCGCAAGACCGACAGTGGCCACAGCGCAGGAGGCAAGGGAGGGCTGCTGGCCCAGGGCGCCGCGGGGCTGGCGCGGAGGGAGGGCGGAGCCTCTATTGTGCCGGGGCAGAAAGATGCAGCCAGTGACGGCGCGGAGGAGGAGGACCGGGAAGCGCACAGACTCGGGCGCTGCGCCGGGGGACCCCGCCTCCTCCCGGGTTCGGCCGCTGCGCTTAGAGGGCGCCGGCCGGCGTGGGAAGGGCGCTGCTGGCCGTTCATCTGACTGTAGATGCTCAGCCGAGAGGGACTTCATCTGCCTTTTCTCGAGTTTTCTTCACGCTCGAGCCCAGACGGAGCCCTGACTTGCCCCCCTGGACTGCAACCGGGACAGCGGAGAAATGCGATCTCTCCTCTTGAAGTGTTTTTGTTGTTGTTGTTTGTTTGTTTTGATTTGGTTTTTTTTTGGTTTTCGGGACTTGATTCCATCCGGAGTGCGGGAAGCTTTGAACTTACGAACAATTGTAGTCCTCATGTCTGCCACAACCTTAGAACCTGATAATACCTCCACCCAGAGGATGCATCTTGAATCTCTGACAGAGTGTGGCGGAGTTGGATACATTTTTAAAATAAGGGGAGTGGTTACAGGTCTCTGCTGCTCTGCTTGTCCTGGTGACTTCCTAGAATCGAACACCTGCCACAGGGAATGTCTCTTGCAATCTCCGTGGTTAGGGACGAATGGACAGGCCTCTCTATCTGGCCAGATAATCTCTAAAGGGTATATACTTGCAATGGCACGACCCTTATTGTGCTCTTTAATTAGTGTCCCTGTGTGCTTATTATAAAGATTAACAACGTGTCACTTTCGGAAAGAGCATTGTGTCTTGCAGTCTGAAAATACTCAGCAGAGCCAGGTCAATTCTGAGGGGCTTTACCCGACCTGAGCATGGCAAGCCCTACTCCTATCCCATATTCCTTGTTAAAAACAGTTACATTCCTAAAGCTAGCCACCGAGATTTAGTCCCTTATTTGGCGACTTCCTCCTCCCTCCCCCTGAGGCTGACTACAAAAGTGCAGCAATTAAAAGCCCCTTCCTTTGGCTGCCCTAATTAATCTGTAAAATCAAAATTAAACCCCTCATCCTAGCACAGGGTTTCCCTTTTTACCTTTATAAACTGTCATTTGCCTATGTGCCAGTCTGTCTCCTCTCTATCAAGAGGCAGTCCTTTGTCCCTCCAGGACAGAGATCTCTTCTGCTTCTCTCTTGTTCTTTTCCCCTTCTCCTTCATCCTCTATCACCTGCCTTTGACTCAGACTCCCTGCCCTTTGTTCCTCTTGGGCAAATAAATCTCCTTTGGCCTGAGAACTTGGTCTTGGGATGTCTCGTGCTGATTATCAATCGCTTCAAATTCAAAGACCTAAAAGGTAGTCTACCTCCTTGAGAAATCCGAACACCTTGTTCCTAATGCTAAGCAAAGAGAGTGGAATAATTAAAGTAATAAATCAAGCAAAAGTAGACTTCAGCTTAGATATGATAGTTGATAGAAGTGTAATGTTACCATTTATTATTACTAATATTATCATTTCAGTGACAGGGATACAACTCAGAGTGTCCAGGATTCTAGACAAGCTTTCTGACACTGAGCCACACCCTTGACCCTGATAACAATAATTACTATTTTCTTAAAAAGAAAAAAAAGTTTATGGAGAGAAATCCAAGTCTCTAGATGCCTACTTTTGCAGGAATGCTACACATACACCTCTCTACGAACTCTATCAAATCTTGTATGAAACTAAGTTGAGGGGGTTAACACTATATATGCAGTTTTCAAGTCCAGTTTAAAAAAATGTTGAGGGCTATCTAAATCCAAAGTGATGGTCAGGCATCTAGGTGTTTCCTAGGGAAGATACAATGCCCTTGCAATGAGAGAACATGAGCAGAGAAGTGACAAAAAAAGCATGGGGACCCCTGAGGCAGCATAGGACAAATCCTGCAGAGCTTAAAGAAGCAAGTCATGTCTAGTAGAAGGCCAGTAAGGATCATGGAGAATAAGACTGAAGATGACAACCACGGTGAGGAAGTTTCGACAGGTAGTAGATAGATCAAGATGCAAGGAAGAGCTGGATGCATTTCTGGGCAGACAGCAGTCTTAATCTTCATATTCCCATCTCAGATTGGAATCGCCTGTCAGGAAAGCCTTCCCTGATTCCGGCTCCTGGGTGGTTCCTCTGTGGTGTGTTGCTACAGGACTGGTTGTTGGGGATTTATATCTGTCATGCCTGTCTTGCCCGCAGTCACATGGCAGGGACTGTGGCTGACTTTGCCTGCTGTCACATCCTCAGAGTTCCATTAGAGCCTAGGGCTCTGCCTTGGTTACTTTTCTATGTCTGTGACAAAACTCCACAATCAAGGCAACTGATAAAAGAAAGCATTTACCTGGGGCTCACTGTTCAAGAGGGTGGTAGAGTCCATGAACATCATGGAGGGGAGCACAGTAGGCCTGGTGCTGGCAGCTGGCAGAGAGAGAAACTGGACCTGGCATAGGTGTTTGAAACCTCCAAGCCCACTCCTAATGACATGTTATCTTCTCCAATAAGGCCACACTTTCTAATCCTTCCCAAACAGTTCCACCAACTCTGGACCAAACATTCGAATACTCGAGCTTGAGTGGTGATGGTGGTGGTGGTGGGGAGCATTCTCATGCATACCACCACAAGTACAGTAGCTACTCAGTGAATATTGTTTGAATGAATGGAAACTACAAACAGTCCAACTGGATGTAGTCCCCATTACTTTCATCAATAGCATCTTTGTATCCTTTAAGGTGCATTTGACTAGAGCACCAGAGACTCCTACTAGCAACAACCTAATCAAATAGACTTTCCCCCCCACCACCAGTAATAGAAGTCAGCTATTGAGCTGCTCAGTTATGTAATCAGGGAGCCAACCTCTTTTTATTATCTACTCTATTTGTGCTAAGGGATTGGCGTGTTGGCCCAATCATAACTGATGTAAGCTTGATTTGGCTACCTATGGCCAGATACTCAATTTCCTTGTTTCCTGTTCAGCTACAGGTAACTAATGGAAACACAAATTCTCAATGAGTTTCTGGAAGAGGTATCAGATTCCTGATGAGAGACCATTGGGAAAGCGAATCTTTCTGATGTCACCCCCTTCCTTTTCTTTTGAATATGGTCGTGGTCCTCGGAGCTGTAACAGCTGTCCTTGAGACCACCAGCCTCTTCTGTTTCTCATCTGGAATAGAGCTCTTTTAAACTATCTTTTGAATGTTCAGTCCTATGGTCCTAGATAGAGTATAACTGAGGGTTCTCTCCAGAGGGAAATCCACTTCTTTCCTGTAGTGATACAAAGTAACACTTTCTAAAGCACCTCATTCTCAGACCAGGTCCCCTTTCTTCCCCACTTTCCTATCTTCCTCAGACCACGTGGTTTTCCAGATGCTCCATTACCTGGGTTTTTATTTGTATGTTTGGTTTTGGGTTTTGTTTTATTTTTTTCTCTCCCTAGAAAGGCCCCATTTTGAAGACCAGGTAGAGCACGGAGGAACCAGTTTTTCTCTTTCTAACCTCAGCTGTTGTTTTTTTTTTAAAGTTTGATTTTGTTTTATTTTGGTTTCTATTGGTTTTGAATTTGAAACAGAGTCTCACTCTGTAGCCCAGGCTAGCCCAGAACCATTCTGGCCTGGAACCATGGCAGTCTTTCTGCAGCAGCCTCAACACGCAGGACTGGTGTGGATCATCACACTTGCTCGTTGGTGCTGCTCTAGCATTCATGCAACATGCAGCCACCTCAGCAGGCACATTTCATTTTGATTGATTTTTTAATGTACTTTTGTTTTTCATGTGTGAGTTTTAAGTGGGTTTTCTCTATTCTCTCCACTTCATTGATTTTTTTTTTTCCAAGTATGAGCTTTTACATTTTTAACCATTGAAAAACATGATGGGTTTGGCCCATCTTTTTGATCCTGGTTTTTTGTTTGTTTGCTTGTAGTTTGTTTTTGTTTTTTAACATTTGTTCTAACTTTGGGTGAGTTCCAAATTCAATAAGCCCAGTATCTGTCTTCACTCAAATCCTTTTAAAAAAAGTTCATTCAGTGGGGGTAATTTTAGAGCCCTACATCCATAGTAAGAAAAGTCTCTCCTCAAATTTTTTCCTTCCCTTCCTCCCTTTCCCCTCCTCCTCTCCCTCAGTTTTTTTCTCTTATTGGATTCTGGGCCTCACTCTGGCTAGGCTTGTGCTCCACCACTAAGCTACTTTTACTAAATACTCTTTCCTTACTGGTATTTGTGCCAGCAGTCAAAGGTGCATCTACAGGCATTTCCCAGGAATCCTTTGGGATGTATCTTTCAGAAATCTATATCCCAAGGCATCCTTCTACATGCTACTCTGGCATCTTGACCTGAAGATACCAGGTTAGGCTTCATTTGGCTTTCAAAAAGCAGAGTTCCCTACTGTGGACTCCCCAAATCCTTGCTAAGAGCCTGTTGATTCCACATCCCTCTACCCTCTGCATGTTAGTGTAAGTAAATTCCGCCCTCCGTGCCTAACCAATGAAGTCACCAAGAGTCTGCATGATGGCAACTCTGCACGAGTGCTAAGCCTATGTTAGGTATCAAGTGATGTTCAGTCTCAGAGTTGATGACATCATTTCCTCTTACAAATGCGGAAATGGATGTGGAGTGGGACATACTGAAAATGTTCAACAGGGTCTCTGAAGCCTTGAGTGTGCCACTTGAGCTCCCAGAGACAAGACCCTTCCCAGTTTTGCCTGCCAGCATATTGCTAGATGCTGGGGATTGCCTAGCTACCTCTACCGTCACCCCTCCCCAGTCAAGTTTGCTTCTGGCAGGAGCATCTGTTTTCCAGTTTACCCAGAAGCCCCCTGGCTTTCCTCTGAAATGTCAGTCTGTTGCCAAACAAGGCTTCATTTGCCAGGTGGGGCTGGTGGCTAGAAATGACCTGCCACCTCTGTGTGTAATTTAGAAAAAACACCTGCCCCACACCAGCAGAATCAAAGAGTGGAGCAAAGTCCCATGAGCAACATCATTCTGCCATCTCCCTTCACTGGCTGGCTAAGAGTCGGAGCCAGGCCAGGGAACGCCAGTAAATGCTGGGGAGGGCTGGAGGAAAGCTCAGCTGAAAATGAAATCTTTCTTCCCTGTTCGCTCTGCTTCGCTCTTTGTTCCGCCCTTGATCTTCTGTGTTCTCTCTCCTTCAATTCAACTTAACTCGATTTCTGAATATATATGATGGACCAAGTGTTCTGACTCGCTGAGCATAGCATACGTGAATACATACAGCATGGCCTCAGACTTCGGGATGATGAATATAGGGGCCAGGAAAATGGCTCAGGAGATAAGTACCACCTGCATAAGCAAGTGGACCAGAGTTTAATTTTATAACTCACTTTAAAGCTGGCATAGTGGTGTGTGCCTGTAACTCCTTCACTGGGTGGCAGACACAAGAGGCTCCCAGGGGCTTGCTGGTCAGTCAGGCTAGCCAATGAGTGAGCTCTGGGTGCAGAGAAGGACCCCGTCTCAAAGTATGAAGTGGAGATCAAGCAGATAATGGAGGAAGACACCCAATATCGATGCCTGGTCTCCATATATGCACTCATGGGTGCACACACCCAGATTATTCACATGGGATCCTAGGTACAGGCACTAAAGAGAATATTTTTTCACCAAAGTTTTTGGGGGTTTTGTTTGATTTGCTTTTTGTTTGTTTGATTTTGTTTTTTAAAGTCAAGTAGAAGTCTGTTTCTTCTCTTGATTACCCAGTTTTAAAGGACAGTTTATATTTCTTTACTATGCCAACCCTGGAGATTTTTCTTTTTATTAAACCAAATTTTATATAGCAAAATGTAGATTTTAAGCCAATCAAAGTAAAATCACCATGTGCCTATCAAGTATAAATTATGTTTTCAAGAAAGACATGCTGTTTAGGTTCTGGATTTTGAGCCAAAATATGTTGCTGGAATTTCTATTTTCTCACATTCTCTATGTATTTCACAAAAGGACATTATTCCTCCCTACCCCCTGAGACTTGGTCAACAAGTCCAGATGTATATTATCTCTGACAGCCTCCCCCTCCTACCTTGGTGAATCTGTTCCCAGCTTGATGTCTCTCCGCCCTTCTGGGCAGCTCTGATTTCATAGAGACCCTAGAGCCAGGTTCTGTTTTGTTGGTGATCTTGGGAAACTTAGCTCAGAGATGCAACTCAAATACCTCCACAGTGAGGTATGAGGCAAAGCCGTGACAGCAGGTGTGCTGGCCAGGTTGCTCCATAGCCTGACTGCCTGAGCTGAATAAAAAGGCGAAATTGAGCTGAGCATTCATTATTTATCAGTCCCTGGTTCCTGGTGGTGGGTGCCCAATAGCCAGCTACCTCACACTCTAGCTACTAGGACTTTCCCATTACGACTATAAACCTTTGATTATGAACCAAAATAAGACTGCTCTTGTTAAGTTGCTTTTATCAAGTGGTTTGTTGCGGTAATAGGACAATTAATATAGTGGCTACAGTGTCCCAAGGAACGTGGGGTAGAGGCTTGGTCCCAACCTGTGGCATTATTGGGCATCGGTACAACCTTTAGGGGTTGGATCTTATGAGAGGTCTTCAGGTCAGTAGGGTGAACCCTCGAGAGGGGAGTGGAACCCTTCAGACTCTCTTGTTTCTTTCCTTTCCCCTTCTAGTCATGATGCGATCAACTTTGCTCCACTTCTGCCATGATTACACACACACACACACACACACACACACACACACACACACCAGAGGTTTAAAAGCATGGGTGCCCTCAACATGGACTAGAGACTCTAAAGCCATGAATCTGAAAGAGATTCTTTATAAGTGGGTGAAATTGAGCATTTGTCTTAATGATGGAAGCCTACACAGACTCAGTGACTCCACATCTATTAAATCTCTTGCTAAACTCAGCTGCAGCCCTCAAGTGCACATATACCTACTCCCCAGCAGGTAGCACATGGTACTTGGCCCCTTGCTGGGCCTGCAGACCGATGAAAGCTCTGGATGGAGAAGCCTGCCTTTGCCTGGTATTCCCTCTGAAGAACTGTACCAGAGCATAGATATGTGGGAAACTATGAGTTATGAACGGGCTTGGTACTGTGGGACTTTATCTTAAAAAGAGACCATTTTTGTGTGAACAGGACCAAGGATAGGGGTGGGGGGAAGATGAGAGGCAATAGTCATGTGACTGACCCCAGGAAATCGGACTCCAGAGACCAGTATCAAGGTGCAGATCTGAGTTTATTGCCCAGGACCTAAGCTTATATACAGTGTTTGAGCCAATCCCAAGCCCCTAAATCCTTGCCCAATTCCTATCTCGTCACACCATCACTGTGCGCCAATGAAAGCCCTGCCTGATGAGGTAACTCAGGAGTAGGGGGGATAATTGCCACCTGTGAGGACCTCTGTAAGGACTGGGAAGGGGAGCCATTTTAGATCTTATGTCCTGTAATGCAGATTAGAGGAGTCGCCTGTGGCGCCTCGCTCTGCATCCTACCTTTTCCTTCACAGGGTTGACTTTCACATCCCCCACCCCCCCACCCACCCCCACACATTTTCACTAAGTGAGTTGTTGCTGCTACTTTCATTATCAAGCACTTGTCCGCTGGAACTTTGTCATCAGCCCTAGTTGTCGTTGTTTTTAAACCAGCTTAGAGCAATGAATGAATTTCTCCCGCAGTAAGCAGAGCCATTTTGTAACTTTTTGGTTTTTTTTCTTTTTCGTTTTGTCTGGCTTCGCTACTTCTTTTTCCTGCTCTTGCGTCTTCCTTTGCTGTTAAGTGATTTATCCTACCGGTACGTTTTGTATTCCTTGCCGACTCATTTTTGGTGTGTTATTACACATTTTTGTTTTGTAGATGCCTGAGGCTTACAGAAAATACCCTTTGATTCTAACAAGCTCTCTTGGAAGGAGGAGAACATGATATTATCTTAAAGAAAAACAAAAGAGGAAAGAAAAAGAGAGGAAATACATTAACAAAATACCACACTTGCATTCCACTCCGTTCCTCCTTTGACATCCCATTTTACATCTTTCTGTGTGGTCCAGGTCTAAGGCTAGCTTTGACTCCAGTTCTGCCTTATCTTGAGTGCTCGGTTGGCTTTTAATAGCACCTTGCCCACATGCTGTCTCTCTTTCTACGTATTCTAACCATTACATGCAAAATGTACACAAGAACTACACAAATATAGCTGGCTGTAGTCTGTACATAGTAAGATAGCTGATCCCAGAAGACCTGGCATCTGGGCTCAGCATTGGTACTTCAGTTGTGTAAACTTGGGAAGGCCTCTCCGGGGAGCCCCAGACCTCAGTTTTGTATACTTGCCAAGAAATTGGTTTGACCAGATGATTTCTAAGTGGTTCATTTTAAACCTAAGATGCTGGATTCTTTTCTTTTCTTTCCATTCTCCTTTTCTTTCTTTCTTTCTTTCTTTCTTTCTTTCTTTCTTTCTTTCTTTCAGACTGGGGTTTCTCTGTGTAGCCCTGGCTGTCCTGCAACTTGATCTGTAGATCAGACTGGCCTCGAACTCACAGAGATTCACCTGCCTCAGCCTCCCAAGTGCTGGGACTTAAGGTGTGTGCACAAGATGCCAGATTCTTGAGCAAAACCAAGGAGCTTGATTTATCGGTCCTGTTGAATGTTCTCAACGACAAAGGCCTTGCATGTAGCTTCCACATTCCTGCAAAGCCATCGTTTGCTACAGAAATCAACAAATACCTAAGCTGTGCAAAGGATGGACATTCTGTATTTTCATGGTATAATTCTCAACAACTCTGCATCTGTTTCCTTAAATTCTAGTTTAATGAGTATTCATTAATTAATAATCCTTAAATTCTAATTGGATAACTACTGGATGCCCGGTAGGTGAGGGGGAGTGGTAGCCTGGTTATCCCAAGACTGGCTGCAATGAGTGAATTTGCTGATCACTCTTGGTGAACATCTCCTGATCTCAGCTGAGCCTGGTTGTTGAACTGTAGCCAGCTGTGGGATGAGGACAAGCTAAGCAGGGACAGTGCCATGCCTGACTATGCCATTTCCTGGATGTTTTACGACCTCTCCTCATTTCTCTAAGCCATGCTGGGAAACAGACACCTTTTCCTTTATGTCATGGGAGCAAAAACAAATTCACGAAGTATGAGTCATCAGACCACAGTTCTTAGTCCACCCTAGAACCCAGGGCTTATCTGTTCACAAGTCAACCCTCACACACACCTGTGAAGTAAGGTTCCTCTGCTCCCCAGCACATGATATTCAATATTCTGGGAGCACTTGATCATATTTCAGATGCTAGATACTCACTTTTAATTTTAATTGCTCTTACAGTTTTTGGTTTAGTTTTCATTTTGAAGTATATTAGGTTGCCACACCAGGGGTGGAGAGATGACTCTCTGGTTAAGAGTCCAGATTACTCTTAGAGGGTCAGGCATTTACAGCTTCCTGTAACTTCAGCTCCAGGGGCTCTTCTGGCATCCTCAAGCTCTAAGGTCACATGACCAAACACACACACACACATACACACACACACACACACACACACCACACATACTCACAGTTTAAAACAAGCAAGCAAAAACCCCTCCTATGGTTAAATTTTTAAAAATGTAAAACTAAGAACTCCATGGTTATTGTTTGAGTCTACACATTTTTTAAAAGAGAAATATTTTAAGGTCTAATTAAAGCAAAGCCAGTCTAGGTGATATGGGAAACATGGTATAAGCATTTGAAAACTTTCACAAACCCCTGAAGTTCTGGGATGGCTGAACTCAGGTTACAGGCTCTAGTGTCTGCTGGCTTCATGAAGACAAAGCTGTATTATGGTCTCCCTAAGCCTCCTGCATTGTGTCCCACCCCCTGGGTGACCGGTACCCTTTAAATGAGGAAAGAAGTAAACTATGTCAACAGAAGATGTAGTAGTAAGCAATGGCTCAGTGTGCTGGCTTGTTTTATGTGTCAACTTGACACAAGCTGGAGTTATCACAGAGAAAGGAGTTTCAGTTGAGAAAATGCCTCTATGAGATCCAGCTGTAAGGCATTTTCTCAATTAGTGATCAAGGGGATAAGGTCTCTTGTGGGTGGTACCATCTGTGGGCTGGTGGTCTTGAGCTCTATAAGAAAGCCAGCTGAGCAATCCAGGAGAAGCAAACAAGCCAGTAAGCAGCATTCCTCCATGGCCTCTGCATCAGCTCCTGCTTCCTGACCTGCTTGAGTTCCAGTCCTGACTTCCTCTGGTGATGAACAGCAATGCGGAAGTGTAATCTGAATAACCCCTTTCCTCCCCAACTTCCTTCTTGGTCATGATATTTGTGCAGGAATAGAAACCCTGACTAAGACACACAGTTTATCCTGCCCCTAGCATCTCCATCTCTCTGTGTGTCCTCAGCCTTCAAGCCTCGCTGTTGGGTACTTGCCAACCTTATCCCTGAATGAATGGCTTGTCATAGGTTGCAAGGCAATTGGTGCAAATGTGTTAATTAGGCCAATACTATTATTTTTGCTTGTTTTAGATTATGAATTTGAATGTCTTTAGGAAGGGTATGCCTTAGTTACAGTTCTATTGCTGTGAAGAGACACCATGACCATGGCACTTTATAAAAGAAAGAGTTGAACTGGAGGCTTGCTTACAGCTTCATGGGCTAATCCATGCCCATCATGGTGGGTGCCTAGGCCAGCAGGGTGTTCAACGAAGACCTAAGGAGGGGACGGGTGAATGAAGACACAAACCACACAAGGACGAGAGCAGGACAGGATATCTGATCAAGCTCCAAAGAATTTTATTTCTCACCAGATATATACAATAAAGAAGAAGGAAGCTTAAACAAAATAACCAAAGCTTACACAAAACAACAGAGGTGGGGAAATTCCAAGGAGTTACAGACTCCTAGCCATCAGGACATGTTACCAAGGCAACTCTCTGTTTTCTGTTAACCACTTAACTGTAAAGGAGTCACCTATTCTCTGGGAAAGAATTCATCTCTTAGGAGACAGAAGCCTAAACAAAAGCTTAGGCCCATAGCTACTTTAGGTCTATAGCTACTACAAAATGGCATTATCTAAGCCAAGAAAAAATCATATTTCTATCGTCTCCCGGCAGTGGGGATCATGGCAACAGCCATGCATGGCACTGCAACAGTAGCTAAGAGCTTATTTCCTGATCTGAGGACAATAGGCAGAGAGAGAAGCCAGGCCTGGCATGGACTTTTGAGACCTCAAAGCCCACATCTTCTCCAAGAAGGCCACATTGTCTCCAACAGGGCTACACCCCTTAATCCTTCCTAAACAGACCACTGACTGGTAAATAAACATTTAAATATTTGAGTTTATTAAGGGGGCCATTGTACCTCAAACCACCACAGGGTATATACTCCAGCTTGCCTTTTTCTTTCCCTATAAGATCAATCAAACTTGGTAATTGCCTTATTGCAAGTTTGCAAACCCTGGCTTAAAGGGTTTAGCTCCCCCAGTGGCTCAAAGGGCTGGCCCTTCAATCATAGCCTTTGATAACATACTATGTGGATTCCTAGGGAGCCATCCACAAGTGTCCAGCATGCTGCTGAATCTCTAGCATAAGTAGAATTTCTAGGACAACCCTGCAGGAGAAAGCATGGCAGGATGGAGCCCAGCCAGCAGATGGCACTCACACAAACTTTGGAAGATTCAGTTTTCAGACTTGGGGTATAGTGACACCTGGTGTCTGGTGTCATTTTCCAAAGTACAGCAAATTACTATCTGAGTTCATGTTCTCCAACTCCAACCAGATTCTTCTCCACCTTCC
The DNA here is from genome assembly GCA_019843965.1 of Rhynchomys soricoides. Classification (NCBI taxonomy): domain Eukaryota; kingdom Metazoa; phylum Chordata; class Mammalia; order Rodentia; family Muridae; genus Rhynchomys; species Rhynchomys soricoides. The sequence continues at coordinate 397,637 of JADRCH010000010.1, forward strand.
CTCTGCTTCATCTGGGTAAAGGCTGCTGCAAGGTAGGAATCCTCACAGGTATCATGAAAACTCCTGTCTCATGCCCAGGTTTACCAGTGTGATTATGCTATTTAATCAATGTGCCACTTCTTGCTACTGCCTTTTGGGGGTTTAGAAACTCATCTCTTATTGTATACTTTTCATAGGAATTTTCTGTGGCTTAAACATCTCCCCCCAAACTCTAGAAATTGAACCTCCCCTTTGTGAGATCTTAAGAGGCGCGGCCACCTCCTAAAGATTCTACACCCTTCCACTGTCTAATGGCCAATGTTCTAAGATTCGAGTCTGTGGGGGCCATTTCCTATCCAGACCATAATACATCCACTGAACCTTTCAAGACTTGAAGGTTGCATATGGTCTGTCTTTTTCTGCAGTTACACACATTCTACAATCCCTTTAAGAATGTAGCATTGCTTTAGGGTCACTATTTTCTTAGAGACATCTCTAGTGGCTTCTAGTTAATCTTCATCACTATAGTGGCCCTCCCATAGGTTAGAGAACCAATGTGTGGATTCTGTCAGAGACTAGGTATGTCTAGTCTAACTGTGTACTAACAGCTACAAAAAACACCACAGAGTAGTCTCAGGAAATTAATGTTAAGTTTGTTATTTTATACGTAAAATATATAACATATAAAATAATAAATCACTTCTTATTTTCATATGTTGGTATGAGTTGATACTTTCAATTAATCCTTACAACCCTGATGTGTGCGTGTGTGTGTGTGTGTGTGTGTGTGTGTGTGTGTGTGTGTACATGTAGACTTGAGTAGAATCTAAAGATTCCGATAGGAAGGGAATGGACACAAGACAGAGAATCAAACCTTTCATCCAAGTTTAGTCATTGAGCAGATGTCTCTCTCTTTCTTAAAGATTAACTTATTTATTTATTTATTTATTTATTTAATGCATTTGAGTGTTCTATCTGCATGTACACCTGCATGCCAGAAGAGGGGATCAGGTTCCATTATAGATGGTTGTGAGCCATCTTGTGGTTGCTGGGAATTAAACTCAGGACCTCTGGAAGAGCAGCCAGTACTGTTAACTGCTGAGCTATTTCTCTAGCCCCTCATCTCATCTCTTCATGCTTTAGTGAAAAATTGGTCTTTTTAGAAAAAACAGCCTTTACATTTTTGCTAAAAATGTAGGCAGTTGTTAAACCCACACATCCATGGTGTAAACACCAGCAAGCTGGCAGGAAGTTGCCACCTCCATTATCAGTGATTTGAAAGTCAACTAAGAGCAGATCCTGGGGAGCATGGTGGATTACGCCTGTGATTCCAACACTCTGGAGGCAGAGGCAGAAGGCTTGACGTGAGTTCCAGGACAACTAGGGCTACACAGTGAGCCCTTGTCTCAAAAAACAAAGCAAAACTTGAGTGAATGCTGTGGTTTTGCTCTGACAGATCATCTGCCATCTGAGATGAGTGTGTGCATTACTGAGGACATTTTATGAGATGCAATTTCTCCTTGATAATGGGCCCCCTTGTCTGCTTATCACTGTGTAGTCAGGGTGTCTGCTTGGTGTAATATAGCATGCCTGGGCTGTAAACATTCTGGGCTTGTCACCTAATCTGTGTTTTAAGACTATACTCGTGCATGAAAAGCATGCTTTTAATGGGTAACTGGTCAAGGGTTCAGAATTGTTTTGCATTTTCCCCTTTCTGGTGGTCCCTGACCATCTTACTTCCAGGTTGTTGAATGTGTTGATACCCTGAGGAGCACACATGTGGAAAGGGTATGGAAGCATGACACCCCACAGGACTTCCGGGTGTGTTTGCTCCCATAAGGCCTTCTTTTACTCCTGATGTCAGCAAAGCACTTTTGTGACTATATCAGGTCACATTACCAATCATAAACAGGAAGGCAAGTGCCTGGGGACCCCCTAGTTTGGTAGCTAAGTTAGATGAACCATGAATACCTGGGGACTCTATGATAAAGACAGGTACAAAAAGTGACTACAAGATTGTAGGACTAAAGGTCTTGAACTAGAGTCAGATGCAAACTTTGAGTAAATTATGTGACACTGGTTGATGTCAGAATTGGCTGGTGGAAAGAAATGGTGCCAGTATCACTGAGGGAAACTGTCTTAATGTTTACCATAAAAGGCTAAATAAAATAGCCTCAAGCAGATTGAACAGATATACAAAGAATTTAGCCACCTCTTAAAGGAGAAGTAAGCTGTTGCAGCACTCTCATGAAAGCACTTGGGAGGCAGAGTCAGGCAGATCTCTGTGAGTTTGAGGCCATCCTGGTCTACATAGTGAGTTTCAGGCCAATGAGGGCTACAAAGGAAGACTCTGTCTTGAATACAAAGCAAAGTTTAGACTATTGCTAAAGGAAGTTATTGACATAGCCTCACAGTGTAGTGTTCTGAATGTTCAGCATTGAACAGAAAGCACACACACACACACACACACACACACACACACACACACGTAAAAGGTAGTTCATCTTCAAAAGGAGCATCAGTCTGAGATGTGGTGGCCAAACCTCTAATCCTAGCACTTGGGAGTTTCAGACCATCCTGAACTACAGAGTAAGACCTTGTCTCAAAAGCAAAAAACAAAGCAAAACCGGTCAAGAAGATGAACCTAGGTAACTGAAAAAACGTAGATAGTAGTGTAACATTCAACAATAAAAGAAACCTTAAGAATTTTACCGTAGGGGCCAGAATAAGGCTGAATTGGCAGCACTTGCTATGCGTAAGGCTCTAGGTTCAATGCCCCAGTACTGAGGTAGGGAGTGAGAGGGGTCTGGTGCATCAGCAAGGTCATTGCTTTGGTCTGAGCTTCTACCACCAGGGTAAAAGTGAAGATGCAACAGCTCATGTCACACTGAGCTGTATATCTGACCAGCACAAGAAGTCAGGGGGAGAGAGATAATTGCTCCATTTCCCAAACAGGGCAGTTGCTGTTGGCATGATAATAAAGTGTTTCTGATGCAATCCATCCTAACCAGGCGTGTGTGTGTATGTGTGTGTGTGTGTGTGTGTGTGTGTCCCTCTCCCTATTAATACACTTACTCTGTTTTAAGAATTGATAGTTACCTGACTCCAGAGGGGGAAAAATAAAGCCTTTAAATGTATGTAATTTTGTTCTTTGACAATTGGAAAACATGAATATGAGAAAAAGAAAAAAAACCAGAATCATTAGAGCTTAAAGAAGATCATTTAAAAATGGAAAAAAATTACTAAGCAGCATACTAGGTACTATAGCAAATGATGAATAAACTTGAAAATGCAACAATAAAGGCTGTCTAAAGTCTAAATCGTCTGTCAGAGGAAGAAGAACTTGAAGTGCAGGGAGGGCAACAAAATAACCAATGGATTTTCCCAAGCAAGCACCGTGAGATGCAGGATAATAGAGAGGAGCCAAGCACACCCAGAGCTGGAGCCACATGCTGAGGAAGAAAAATGTCTCAAACTACAGTAATTTAAAATTTTCCATGTAGATGAAAACCATAAAACTAATGATCTGAGGTGCTAAATGAACTTCCAGTAGAGGAACACATACATATGCACACCAAACAAAAGAATGTGATAATTACATCAACGAATAGTAACGAGAAAATCACGAAAGCAACAACCAGAAAAAACCAAAACAAGACAAAAAACAAACAAAAAACACTGCAGTGACACAAAGTTTTTGTTTTGTTTTGTTTTGTTTTGTTTTTGAGATACTGTCTTATGTGTCCCAAACTGGTCTTGAATTCTCTTTGTAGCTGAAGGTGATCCTGAACTTCTGACCCACTTCCCAACTGCTAAGATCACAGGCATGAAACCATTTCTGGTTTAATGTAGTGCTGGGGATCGAACCTAGGGCTTTGTGCATGTTAGTCAAGCATTCTACTCACAGAGCTATGTAGAGGAATTTAAATCCAGCAACATGGCTCCTCTGGCAAGGAATCACATCCAAAGACCTTCTAGGTCTATATGATCCAGACACACCACTCACCTTTAATTGCTTGGGTTGTAGTACAGACATGCCCTTAATACTCACCTTTAATCCCAAAAAGTGTAGGTAAGGTCAGTTCGTAGAAGGAAGCAGCCATGTTTAAAAGTGACATCTAATTGAGGGGCAGACAAAGTGACTAATCAGAGAAAGATTTAACAGAATGAGTCAGAGATAGGCTTCTTTCAACTCTCCTGAGAACAGGCAGGAAAGAGAGGCTACTTAAGAGCAGCACAGAGTTAGTCAGGGATTGAGGGAAGTTCAGTGAGTGCAATTCAGTTCAGTTCAGTTCAGTTTGGTACACTTTGGTTGAATGCAGATGAGTTTAGTTGAGTCTGTGCAGTTCTATTTAGTTCTGCTCAGTTCTGTTCAGTTCCTTCAGTCAGCACAGTTCAGTTTATGGAAGTCAGAGGCTGTTTTTCCAAGCAGAACAATTCAGGGAAAAGCTGAGAGAAGTCAGTGTAAATCAGTCAGCTTGGAGAGGAATTTTGAGCCAGAACAGCTGAATTGAACCAGCCAGATAGAGTTCAGAAAGAGCTGGAAAGGGTAAGTTTATTCAGCATGAGACCTCCAAGATGACAGTTACATCTGGCTAATAAGAGTTATATTTACAGAGCTACATCCCCACCTCACAATCAAGTTGACTCCAACTTTTGATAATAAACAATACAAGCCAGGAGATGATATAATTGGCCAGTACATGAGTGAGAAAGACAGGGATGCACACACACACACACACACACACACACACACACACGGGGGGGGGAAGCAATGACTAACATGTTTGAGGGGTTTTTGACAAGCTACCACAAGGTTCTGGAAGGAAGGCTGTCTTATGTCTATGACTTCCAAAGGAAGCCAGCAATCTGGTATGCCTTGGTTTGCATGGATGGTAACTGCATCACTAATGCCTCTGTACCCACTGCCTGATATTCTCCTCTTGTCTTCTCTCACAGGAGGAGTCCTTAGTAACATCATTTAAACTATATTGACAATGACTATTTCCGAATAAGCTTACATTCTGAGTTCCTCCTGCTGGGTATCAATTTGGGAGTGAGGATACCATCAGCCTCATATATCTAAGAGAACAAAAATGGAAATAAAGGTGAACTATAAAAACTTCAACGGAGTAGACAATTACTAGGATTCGGACAATCTCTTTGGGCATGAAGAACAATGGAGTTAGACATCATAGAGCTAAGCTGGCTGGGTTTAGGCATTTTCCTGAGAAGATAACAGTTTGGCTAGTGATACATACCTAATACCCATTTTTCATCTCTTATCCAAGTGGTCTGTCTTGTGGTAACTCCGTCTGCTGCTCAGAGTTGTTTTGATGGGCTTCAACCACTGTGGTTGTTTCTTTTTCCTTGCCAGTCAGTTTTATATGAGCAAGTAGTACACATCTGGCCAATGAAGCATAGCGGGAAGAGACCAGAAGAAATAACACACACACTCAAAAAAGCAAAAACAAAAAAAAGCCCCCAAATAAAATCATGTGTGTGTGTGTGTGTGTGTGTGTGTGTGTGTGTGTGTGTTTGACCAACCAATGCTCATGCACAAATACCATGGCCTGAAGGTGGAGATCAGAGGACAGCTCTTGGGAGCTGGTTCTCTCCTTCTATCACACGGGTTCTAGGGACTGAACTCAGGTTCTCTGGCTTGCCAGCAAGCACCTTTGTCCACTGAACTATCTTGCCCCCAGATATGTTAATTATGTCTCTCTTGGCCACAGTGTTAACCTATTCCTTACCTATACTCACGACTTCATCAGTTATACAGCTATTAATAAGTGTCTTACAGAAACACCCTGCCTACAGGTGATGGTAAACTGATGACACACGTATCTATGAAAAGTGAGATGTGTGCAAGGCTTGCACTATGATAGTATTGATGCTGTCTTTGTGAAAGATCCAAACTGCTGCTCATGGTGTCTCACATTTGTAAGCCCAGCACTCAGGAGGTTGAGGCAGCAGGATTGTTGTGAGCTTAAGGTTAACCTGGGCTACATAGTGAGAATCTGCCTCCCACAAAAATAAAAACATAAGAACCAAAAGAAAAGCAAATGTTGCTGGCATTTAAATCTCACCAGAATTTTTAATCTTAGCATTTTCATTCTGAAAATATTCCAAAGGTCGTGTGTAAGGTATTCTGAAGTGTGAAAGGCTTCTGTGATTTTAGAGTTCACATTCACGTTGGCACTTACAATTGGGAGGCTGCTGCTGATCAGCTAAGTCATAGTACTTTACTCTGTGTTATTTGAAAGAGTCTTGCCATATAGCCCAGGTTGGCCTCAGCTTTGTAGCAATCCACCTGCCTCAACCTGACCCCTGGGATTATAGGTGCTCATTACCACACCTGGTGTAGTACTTGATTCTTACTGTGTTGGTGATCAAGTCAGATATGTACTAACACCAAAATGAGCCGGGCAGTGGTGGCACACACCTTTAATCCCAGCACTCGGGAGGCAGAGGCAGGTGGATATCTGAGTTCGAGGCCAGCCTGGTCTACAGAGTGAGTTCCAGGACAGCCAGGGCTACACAGAGAAACCCTGTCTCAAAAAACCGAAAAAACATAAAACAAAACAAAAAAGACGATAACGATTTAGAGAGATGGGGTAGCAGACAAGAGCACTGGCTGCTCTTTCAGAGGACCCGGGTTTGCCTCTCAGCACCCACATTGTAGCCCAGAACTCTCTTAACTCCAGTTCAAGGGGATCCAATGCCCTCTCTGGCCTCCATGGGCATTACATACAGGTGGCCCAAAGACATACATGCGGGCAAAGCATCCGTATGTAGAAAAGTAAAACAATTTCAAAGAAAATATAAGTTTTATTTTTTTTGTTTGTTTATTTGTTTTGAGACAGGGTTTCTCTGTGCTTTTATTTATTTTGTTTTTTAAAAAAATTAAGTATCAAAAATTTTTCCTCTTTCCAGATTTCCCCTTTGGAGCCTCCTCATTCCCTCCCCCTCCCCCTGCCTCTATAGGGGTATTCCCCCACCCTCCCACCCACCCACTCTCGTCTTCCCTCCTTGGCATTCTCCTTTGTAAATGTCATGTCATGCACCCATCTATTCACCCTTTGCCCTTGCAACACACCCCAAAAAGAAAATAAAAAACAAAGATAAACAAGATAAAGTAAGCAAAACAAAAATCTGGTCAACGGAAGCTGCAGCGTGTCCCACAGTGCACCCTTTCATTCACAAAGCTTTACTTGGAAATGTTCATTGCAGTGAGCCGTTGGTCTGGTTCAAGGCTCTCTGGCTTCTGCTACACTATCAATACTGGATCCTCACCGAGATTCCTCTAGGATATGTGGTTGTTGCCCTGTGTCATGGAGATCCTGCAGCTTTGGATCTGCAAGACTGGCCCGTTTACACACTCCATCAGCTCATAGATGGGGTGGGCTAACCCAAAGCCCTGGATCTGGGCCTGGATGGTAGCGGAGTGGTTGCCTGCCAGCTCTCCTACACCTATACCAGCAGGGCTCACCACTGCCCCAGCTAGCTCACCCAGTGCCACAGCTGGAAAGAGGTAGCGCCAGTTCTCCTGCACTCATGCCCTTGGGGCTAGCTCACCAGTGCCAGCTCTACTGTACTGTCCAGATGAGGTACAGGGCTTGCTCTCCTGAGTGCTGCAGCCGGTGAGGGGCAGGGTGAGCTCTGCACAGGGCCACCTGCATGACCTTTAGCAGTAGTATGAGCCACAGACATGAACACAAAGCCCTGCTTCAGCATGCCCCGGGGTCCAAACATGGCCCCCAGTGGCAGTGTGGGCTGGGACTTCACCATGGCCTCAGGTAGCAGGGCAGGTATGTACATCAGGCTGTTCTTCTCTACCTTCGGATTTCCAGTTCTACCTCTCTTCACAACGCTCAAGCCATTCTGCTCCTTTTCCTCTCCCATCGCTCCACCACTGACTCGCACACTGTAGTGGCTCCCACCATGAGCAGGCTACATGGTGGGCTTCTGGGTGTTTCTATTTTTTTTCCATTTTCATATGTGTGTATGTGGTGTACAAGTATATGCTTATGTGTGTGTGTTTGTATGTGTGGGCACATGTGTATGGGGTGTGCATGTGGATGTTCTTGCATGTGGAGACCCAAGGCTGAGGCAAGGTCTCTCAGTCAAACCAGAGCTCACCTGCATGCCTATACTCTCTAGCCAGCTTGCTCTGAGGATCCATTCTTTGCCTTCTGGGGCTAGAATTACAGGCAAGCCACAATGCTTGCCTGGTATTTATGGGCTCTAGGGATCCAGACTGACAGCCCTTATACTTTTGCTAAAGTTTCTTTCATTACTTATCTATCTCCTTAGATCCCCTTTCTATTTTTAAGATACACACACACATACACACATACACACACATCTAGAGTCTATATATGAGAAAAAATACGAGGCAGAAAATCTAATCAATTATATATTCAAGCTTTAGTTTCTCAGATTTTACACATTAGGATAAAAGCAGACAGCGCCATAAAAATCCACCCTAGGACACATAAAACAGGATAGGTTTAAGCAAATATATCAGTGCTTCCAATTTCAGTCTGGGAAGCTTCTGTTGTATAAAATTATTGATGTTAAATATGGCACGGATCAGTTGTATGGCTTTTCATACGAGTGCATGGGGCCTTTTCAGCAGCATATTGAGGTCTTTCTTCTGGGAGGGCTGGGTTATTTTCAAGGTGGGCGGGAACCCTTGCTTCTCATGCAGACTTCACTGCAGTGGCAAAGAAAACCCGCCCCTAACATAAACACAGAGTAGTCTTTTCTACCAGAGAGCTCTGTGGATATTCACCAGATCGGCTTAAATCGTCAACCCCATTAAAAAGAGGCCAGTAAAATCTTGAGGGGTTTTTTTTCTCTCCAATAGTAATCAAAACTCCCCAAATTTTCTTTTTCTTGAATGGTGATAGAAATCATTTTTTATTTCTAGTAAGTCCAACAGAATGGCACTGGGGATGTAGCCCTGTGGGGAGAGGGCTTGCCTAGAAACTGACTGAAACTGTAGATTCCATCACTAGCACCACATAACCAGGCATGGGGGCATTGCCTGGCATCTCAGCACTCGGATGTACAAACAAGAGCATCAGAAGTTCAAAGTCATCTTCTGATACGGAGTGAGTTGGAAGCCAGACAGGCAATATGATAAATCGGTAAAAAAATAAAAACAAAATACATCATTTGAAAATTGTCACCTCTAGATAAGTTATGGCAAACTATATTTCACACCGGAAAACTTTTCAAATTGTCTGTTAGGTCTCATATTTTAGGGAAGAGCTAGACCCCAGAGGCCTCAGATTCAGTTCTTTGGGGCTGGTGAAGGCATCCGAGTGGATGAGGATTTACTCCCCCCACCCAGGTGATTTGTCACACAATATATTCCTTTAGTATCAAAGGTTTCATCCAGTTATCTGTCCTTCTCAGCTCAGAACCCCAGCCTGGGGAGGTGACCAGTTGTGGTATGCCACTGTCTTTAGCTGTGCAAACCTATAAAGAATCAGAACCTTCACCAGGAAAATGTTGGTCTCCTTTCCAGTCTGCCACAGGAGCTCTCTGCCCACCCCCATCTTCTCAGTAAGCCCCGAATTGTCGATTGTTTATTCTACCTCTTGTCCCAATATTTAGAACTTCAGTGCCAGCTCCAACTTGACTAACCCTGGACTGTCTTCTGTATTGTCTGTCTGTCTGTCTGCCTACTTACCTACATACTTACATACCTACCCACATACCTACATACTTATCTATCTACCTTGAGATAGGATCTCATGTACCCTAGGCTAGGACCTTGACCTCATTATTAGCCAACTATGATTTTCATTTCTGATCCTTCTGCCTCTATTTCCTCAGTGCAGGGATAACAGGCCTGAGTCCACACACCCATTTATATGATGCTACCTGGGCCTCCTAACCCAGACCTTCAATTGAACTGTACTCCAGACCTAAAATATAGTATTTATATTAAAAATGATGTTTTGACTTCTCATATCTCATATCAAAACTTCAGTTGTCCACTTACTGTAAAATGCTATTTTGGCTTAGGTGATTATAACATTTATGATCCTTCCAAATATGATGAGTCCCTGATGGCAAACAGTCATCCGTCCAGGGAGCCCAGCTTCAGTATCTGGTGCACATAAGAGGTATCAGGTGACTGATCCTCAGCCAAAAACTCTGCGCAAAAGTGAAGCATGCTGCTGGGCTAAGTTCTCTCCTCCCTTGAAAACAGTCACCAGAGTGGATACAGAGAGTCCTGTGGAGATGACAGATGGGAGGAACAGCTTCCTGAGTCATCATTCTATTTCTTTTAGAAATGCAAGACACTTTACTATATTAAAAAAATGTTCGAATAAAAAACTATCACACACTAATGATAAGCAGACCCAAAACCTGTACATCTCAGTGAACTTCTACTCCATTGGTTCTCAAATTGTGGGTTGTTGTGACCCTTTGGGAGAGTCAACGACCTTTTCGTGGGGGTTGCCTAAGACCATCGGAAAACACAAATATCTACATTACAATTTGTAACAGTAGTAAAATTACAGTTATGAAGTAGCGATGAAACTTATTTTGTGGTTGGGGGTCACAATAGCATGAGGAACTGTGTTAAAGGGTCTTAGCATTAGGAAGCAGAAAGCTCTGCTCTAACAGACAGGGGAAGGGGTTTTTCATTTCTCAGTTCTGCCCCTTGAGGGCACCAGAGACTGCCCGGCTTTACGGAGCTTTACTCGGAGGCCAGGCAGCAGTCAGCTGTGCAGCTGTGAGGAAGTCAATGGGCTGTCAGCACCCAGAGCCAGGGAAAAGCTCTGAAGCAGTCCTCACAACCTGCTGATCCCCAGGCCGATCACCTCAAGGCATGTGGACAGGGACAGAACCCAGGAAGCCCGAGTTCTAGCTTTCATTTGCTATTGCTTTGTGTGTGGCTCTGAGTCCTATAGCCGGTGCTCCGGGCTTAAGCCTCTTCCCATGTATGACAGTGGTAAGAATCCTCTCCAAATGTAATGCTTCAAATGCTCTGAGTATTAAGGAAAGCCAAGCTTGGTGGCACAGGCTTAGATTTTCAGTTACTCTATGGGCAGAAGCAGGAAGGTTGCAAGCTTAAAGCCAACCCAGGCAACTTGGTAAGACCCCGTCTCAAAATCAAAAGAAGTCTAGAGACACAGCTCCATGACTAGGTGATTACTTAGTAAATACAAAGTCCTGGACTTAAGCCCCCAACACCAATATATTTTTAAAGACTATAACAGTTAGGAATACCTGCAAATGATTACAACAACAACATAGATTCTGACTTCTTGAAGTCTTTGAAAGTGTGTCTGTCCTGGGCACTATCTCAGCATCGCTAGGAACCAGTTATGGCCAAGGTGGCTGGGATGGGAGCGTAAGACCTGTAGCAAGAGGAAATTGAGACTCACGAGCTAGAGGAAGGGTGGAGAGCTTGGACGATCTTAATGAAACAAACAGAGCCTAAACAGGGCTTTGGGCTCACACAGGCTCCCTTGAAACCTGGACCTTTGTCTCAGATGAGCGTTCTCCTCACACCCAAGTTCCACACAATGCTCTGCCTCACAACGACTCATTGGTGTGAGAAGAGAAAACACGAGTATGTAGTAGCATTGCTCCTGAATGAGTCAACCAAGTGAAAGCAAGCAAGCACCGAAGGGCTGGCCTGGGCTGAGGCTAAAAAAGGAATACACAGGCACAGACTTAGGAGGGAACTCTTCTGTGCAAAGAGAATGTACTGGCAAGCAGGGGGGCTAGGTCACTGTCCCAGAGTGAGCTTGCACATAGGTTGGACTCAGAATCCAAGCCATTGCAAAGGACTCAAGGCAGCGTGTAGAGAGTGTAAGAGAGAGTGGTCTTCCATGCTGTGAACGCCACACACTAGACAGGAAGAGGAAGTGTGAAATTCTGGATTTTGTTGTCATCGTGCTGGGGACAACACAAACATTGGGCCTCTTGCTTAGTAGTGAGGTCAGGTGGTGCATGAGTTGGTGAAGCAAGAATAATGCTAGGAGAAGAAAAAGGTTCAGAGGGCCTCGCGGTCCATGGGGCCTCTGGGAGCCATTCTAGAAGGCATTACCATCCTAGCTTAGCCATCACCACTCCCCCGGGGAAGCCGTATGGAGGCAACTTACGTTTCCTTTAGTCTTGGCTTCATAGCTGTTCCTCTTTCCAGAAAGCTCTTCCCATGAAGGGAAGGACAGCAGGTTTACAGAGCAGGGGATGGAACCGGAGGACTAAAGAAAAGGAAGCCCTGGAAAGGTACCTGTGGACAGGCCTGGCTCACCTCCAACCTTGACCCCACTGTTAGTACGTCTACTTACCTGCAGGGCTGGCCTCCAAACTTGAGCCCACCATCACATCTACCTGATCTTGGAAAATCACATAATCCACCGGAGTCTCCGTTTTGTTGTCTACATGGGGGTGTGTGTGTGTTGGTACCATGATTGCCTCTCCCTCAGAAGGTTCTCATGTAGATCAGCCGACGTAATAGATTAGAGAGGGCTTTGTAAGCTTTAGGAAGTGGTTGGACATAAGACACTCTGAAAGACAGACAGAAGCAGTGGGTATGGATCAGAGAACCAGAATTATTATTCCTTCCATTCTATGTCTTGGAGACCCCTGAGGTCTTGCCAGAACTGCTTCTAATGGGTGACTGCAGGCGCTGACGAACTGGGTTTGTAAGAGGCTCAAGAGTGCTCTGTGTATGGCTTAAACCCTTGTACTCATCTTCTTTAGTCTGGTATGGCACTCTGGCTGACTGGCAGAAATCACTTTTTGTCATAGGCTTGGGCAGGGTGGTGCTGAAGGAAACCTACACTTACTGCTTGTAGTTCTATGCTTTGTACAGGAGAACTCCTTCTACCTGGTTTGGTTCCCTACAACTTATGAAAACCAACAGTAGTGACTAGAAAAGCAGGAGGCCATAAATACCTCCCTGAACACCAGGCAATCCCACCTACATACTGCAGTTACAGAGCCAGGTAAAACAGACACTCACAGGCAAGTCTAGTTATAGAGCCTAGGAAGAGATATTGTTGGGGCCATATTACCAAATTGCTACATTTGGGTTTTGTTTGCTTGATTTTGTTTTGCTGTGTGTGTGTGTGTGTGTGTGTGTGTGTGTGTGCGCGTGCGCGTGCGCGCAATCTGAAAAAAGATCTTGTGGCCCAGTGGTCTTGGGCTTGTTCTGTAGCTGAAGATAACCTTATTCATGATTATCTGTTTCTACCTCCCAAGACTAGGTTATAGTCCTGGGCTACTATGCTAGGTTTTAGATTGGACTGGAACCCAGGAACATGCTTGGTAAGCACTCTGTCAACTGAGCCACACCCAGAGCCCTAAAATACATCTCTGAAAGGCCTGGTGATCCTTCTTGCATGTATGAGGTTAACACTCTGCCACTGGGCTCCATCTCTAGGTCCTGGGTGGGTACTCTTATCTAAGTGCACCACTAATGTGGTCATGATGTGTCTTTGACAGCAAGTGTCTGTTAGGAGCTCACAACGTGACAGGAAGCTACATACTTACAAGTAATGCATGATGTCATTGTTTTGAAACATTTATTTTGGTAAAATATACTGAACAAAATTTGTCTTAGCCTTTTCTTTCTTTGGAAGATCAGATTCATGTTTATCAAGAGGGAGAAAGGGGGAAAGGAAATCTATTTTGCTAAAGTTCCCCCGGCATAGCACGAAGCTCCCAAGTATCTGACCTTCAGTTGTGTGTTGGGGGCAGGGGTGGTGAATGCAAGGCCATGGTTCCAACAAGCTGAGAGAGAGGCAGAAGGCATAGTCTTCCCCATCACAGGCCCCAGACTCAGCCCCTCTCTCCAGCCCTTGAGCTTTGCAAGCTCAGTGTGCTCCTGGCCCAGGTTCCGCTCTTCACCACAAACACCCTCTGTCCTGACAGGGTTAGCAGAAACATATGTTCTCCACAGACCACAGACAGGCACTTGAAGTGGTGCTTGTGTTATGCTGAGATACAGCCAGAAGCCACAGACTAACCAGCTCCAAAATGGTGCTGGCTGCTTGCTCGCCATTATCAAATACCCAAGTACCTAGGTCAGTTTAATACCCAGCATTCCCAAGGTCTATCCAGGTGCCAAGTTTTCCTTCCTTCCTTCCTTCCTTCCTTCCTTCCTTCCTTCCTTCCTGCCTTTTCTTTCTTTCTTTCTTTCTTTCTTTCTTTCTTTCTTTCTTTCATTTTTTGACACCTAAAAGGGCCTCACCATGTGACACTAGCTGGCTTGGAAACTTGCGAGTTGCTATATAAAGCAGGCTTGTATTGAACTTGCAATGATCCTCTTGTCTCTGCTGCTTGAGTGCTCGAGTGTTAGGTCTGCATCCTCACTCTTAGCTAAGAGCTGTTTCCCTTTTCTTATCTTTTCTCTCATTATTTTATTTTATGTTTATGTGTGTGGTGTTTTGCCTGCATGTATTTCAGTGTACCCCATCCATGCCTGGCACTCAAAGAGGCCGGAAGAGGAATCAGATCGCCTGGAATTGGAATTACAGATGGTTGTGAGCCACCATGTGGGTGCTGGGAACTGAACCTGGGTCCTCTGGAAGAAAAGCATGCTTTTGAAGCAATCTTTCCAGCCCCAGGAATTATTTTCTTTTTAGGGTTAATTAATTGTGTATATACAACATATTATATTTATCTTCTTATAGATATTTAAATTGTTTTACTTTTTGGTTTTTATGAATAATATAGTTTGACACATTCGTGTGTGTGTGTGTGTGTGTGTGTGTGTGTAACACAAATATATATATGCTGTAGTGGAGACAGGGCATGTGTGGAGGTCAAAGGACACCTTGTGGGAGTCAGTTTTCTCTTTCTACCATGTGGGTTTCAGGGATCAAACTCAGGTTTTCAGCCTTGGTGACAGATGCCATTACCTGCTGAGTCAGCTCACTGTCTTGGCTTAAAATGTTTTCAGAATGGGAAATTCTAAACATGAAAACATAAATGACAATGGCAACCAATGTAATGAAAAACAAAACAAAACAAAACAAAAAACAACCTTTAAACCCAAATGAACAGAGGGACCCAACAGCAACAGAAGCTCGACAGTCTTGGTGTTTAGTGTTTCTACCTCATTCCTCTATGAACCAGATAATACCCAAACAGCAGCTATCATGTAGACTTTGGAAATACTGGGAAGAGCTGAGTCTGAAGTCTTGTGTCCTAGTTATAAATCAGTTCAGCAATCTCAAGCTTCCAGAGATGTGAGCCTAAAGGAAAAAAAGTCTTAGCTGCTCTTTGGCTCAGTGGAAGCTCAGGGAGCTTCCTAACATGTGGCATGTCGGTACATGTCTTCTCCTTCCCTTCCTTATGGGGCAGTCACTTCTTTCCTCCACAGAAACAAAGATTAATAACCTCGAGCCAACAGAGTGTGCCCCTGAGAGGTCAAGGACAAGTTTGTGCTGTGAAATCAAGGATTCCATCCTTTTGTCTTGAGGTGAGGTATGAACAGAGCATAGGTGTATAATAAGTATGTGCTGTTGGAATCGTGTGTGTCTGTCTGTCTGTCTTTCCATTGTATGTGTCTATTCTATATGTGTATACAGTGTATCTCGTGCATATCTCTACATGAAAAAAAAATGCAGAAACAATTCCATGGACAAGTTAGACTTTATCTTTTTTTTTTTTTTTCGGTAAAGAATTATGATCTCAAAATGAGGAACTAACTTTTCCCTTCTCATTCTCTCTAAGTGGTTAAAATAGGAGGGGAAGGACTTTGTGGAGCTCTCTTCCTTTTCTGGCCAGAGATATATAGCCATAGGACAGAGGTCTGAGTTCAGGAGAGTCGTGAAGCCTGGCTCATGTCCTCCTAAACCTCTATGCCTAAGGTCCTGGAGTTAATTTGGGAGAGGTCCAAGAGCTCACTGAACAACTGAACCGGACTCAGCTGGTAGAGCAAAAGTCAACACGCAGCTGGGGAGGAGGCTCTGGTCTCAAGCACATGGACCAGTAGCACTGGCTCTTCTCTCTATTCAGAATGATCTTTTCTGTTCTTGCTAATGGAAATAATAGAATTCTCCAGTGCTGGGCTCAAATACTGCCTCCTCCATGACACTTTCTCTGGTTTTACATCCCCCAACCTCCCACCCACAGCTGCCACACAAAATACCTCTCCTACTCTTTAGTTTCTGGAGTCACTTTGACCCCTTACTTTTTCTGTTTTATTTCTGTACCATGCACATTCCTGGATACCAGTCTTCTCTAGTTATTTAGAGAGAGTTTTGCTATGTAGCCCTGGTTGGCCTTGAACTTGTGGCAATTGCCTTGCCTCATTTTCCTAGGTGTTGGGATTTCAGGCATGCACTATTACTCTGGGATGTGATGTCAGTCTTAATTCCTTGTTTAGATTAAGGTGAATTTCTTGAGAAGAGAAATTATTTCATCTATTTTTTTTTTTATTGTTCAGTACAGAGTCACCAACTAGCAAATATCTACTGACCACATGGCCAGAAGTTTTACACAACAATAGCATCTGTTAGGCACTCTGTAAATTCATGCAGAATGAGGTAACATCGATCTCCAGGCACCTGGTATATACCAGAAAATTTTGCTCTGTCTTTGGAATTCAGCTTGAAACCAGCTTCATGTAATCCTTCAAGCAATAAAACCTGTCTAAACTTCCATGGGAGTAGCTATAATAGTGCTTTGGGCATCTATTGCCCAGGCCTCAGATGGAGTCTCAGGTAGATCTTAATATGCCCCCGAATGTGGTGTTCATGTGTTATTTCAATTGGTCTCCAAAAGAACTCAAATGTCACAAAATAGTACATGTTTGTTGATTTCAGACGGTCTCACTTAGAAGACAGGATCAGTCAGGAAATTTGATTTTACATTGATGAACTGGTTGTGGTCGTGTTTGCCACAATACTGAGTGGAGGTCAGAGAACAACTCTCAGGGGTTGGTTCTTCCCTTCTCCCATGAAGGTTCCAGGGGTCAAACTCTGGTCATCAGGCTTGGTGGCAAGTCCTTTTATCTGCTGAGCCATATTTCCAGCCTGAGTTTTTATTCTTTTGTTTTTGTCACAGGGTCTTTCATAGTCCAGGGTGACCTCAGATTCACAGTGTACTTGGAGATGGCCTTCCGTCTCTGCTCATCCTGTTGTACCTCCAATGTGCTGGGATTACAGTTGTGTGGTACTACAGGTCAAACTCAGGGCTTTAGGCATGCTGCACAAGCACTCTGAACTGAGGGATAGCCCTAGCCTTAGGTCAAGGGACAATGCTGTGGAGTTGGTTCTGCCTGTCCACCATGTGGGTCTTGAGGATTGAATTGAAGTTGTCAGTCTTGGTAACAAGTGCCTTTAACCACAGAGCCTTCTCATAGGCCCATCCCTATCCATCTCTTGAACATCTTCAGCGTCCTGAACAGACTCTTTTTATCCATTCAACTGTATCTTATTTAAGGGGAATAACAGAGTATCTGTCTTTTTGTGACTGGCTTGTTTCACTTAGCTTAAGTCCTCACGGTTGATCCGTGTAGAAGCAGCCGACAAGATCTCCCCCTTATTTTAAGGCTATTACTCTGTTTCATGTAGACACCATTTATCTTGTTCCTCTTGTTTATCTATTCATCCTTCAATGGACAAATTCACTTGCTTTCTACTTTTTGGAAAGCTCTTGTGGCTAATGGTGCTATGAACACAGGTTTATAAATATACAAGTCAACTAAATACCTACCTGTTCAGAGAAGAGTGTGCTCTGATCGCTTTACTCACATGATCCTTGGCAAGTCCTATACCCATGGCAATGTCTACTCACTCGTATATTTGATTCATCAGTCGATTCCATTCCATCATGGTAAGGACTTTTCCTGGATTGCTGTGTGCAGCATGATATAGGAATTATGGAATTATATAGGAAGTAATAGGAATTATGCTGTCATCTCAGGAAAGGTGATGGGGCCTCTGGGAGATGAGTGGACTGTAGTGGCTCAATGTGTTCATCGTGGACAAAAATCAAGATTTGTGTTTGGAGAT
Source organism: Rhynchomys soricoides (assembly GCA_019843965.1). Lineage (NCBI taxonomy): Eukaryota > Metazoa > Chordata > Mammalia > Rodentia > Muridae > Rhynchomys > Rhynchomys soricoides. Next base: position 415,621 of record JADRCH010000010.1, read on the forward strand.
CCCATCGGGTTCCGCCTCAACCCTCACCCTGACACTCTCACTGTTCTAGCCATTAAGATGGGATGCTTTTCCAAAAAGGTATGAACATGAGGAACATTTGCTCTGAATTAAACTTGGCTGCAGTTAAGGTGTGATAGTGTACATGGAGCTCAAATTACAGGGGTTGCCTTCAGCCAGTGAATGGCATGGGGAAGTTTGCACGGGGAAGTTGCTCAGAGAGGTGGAAAATTCTGAGGACCCTCCCTCGTGATTGCAAGAAAAATGCTCAGAGTGGTGTGGAGAGGGGCCAGCTGGGGATGTCAAGGGATTTATAGAAGAGATTACAGGACCTTTTAAGGGAACGAGGCAGCTGCTAATGATGGAAAACTGCTAAGGCTGAATCTGAATGCCTGCCTCATTGGCTGGTTCTCCTGAGGTGCCTGCAACTGTGGAAAAAATGGATCATGCCATCACCTTTGTGTGAAGTTCAAAGAGACACACCAGAGTGTGGGGAGCAGAACCTGTTTCTGGGTGATCCCTGGGACCCTCAGAACACATGAAGCCTAAAGTGGGAACACACCTGGTTGCACTCCACACCTGTACCTTACTTTCTTGTTTGCTTTTAAATTTTATTATTACTTAGCATGCCAGGGATGGAATCCAGGGACTGGCTTGTGCTAGGCAGGTATTCCAGCACTAAACTCTGCTGTTGGTGCCTTCTTGTTTCCTTTTAGCATTCCCGTGTGTGTGTGTGTGTGTGTGTGTGTGTGTGTGTGTGTGTGTGTGTTGGTCCAGAGGAAACCTGTTTGTTTAGTTAGTTTGTGTGGTGGCCGGAATCAAATTCAGCACCTTGCACATGCTAAGCAAGTGTTATATCATGTAACTCCTTTATTTATTCATCTATTTAAAACTTTATTCTTATTGTGTAGTGTGTATGACGGGTGGAGGTCGAAAGGCACCTTTGTGGAGTTGGTTCTCTCCTTCTGCCTTTACATGGACTTTGGGGATAAGCTCATGTCATCAGGCTTGAGTATCAAGGCTTGTTACCTGCTGAGGCTCTCACTGGTCCCATTTGTCTATTAAACAGCAGCAACTACAAAACCATCTTTAAGTTGTCTAAAAGCTTTCTACCGCTAGAGGTCCTCAAGTAAAAAGTTACGTGCTCTCTTACTATCATGGTCCCAATTGTCCCTATGGTCTTCTTACAACCCGTGTATCATCTTATCTTAAGACCGTGGGTTTTATAAAGAGAAAGCAAGCTCCATTTCAATGCCATAGGATATATACAGTCTAATAGATAAGCCCAACTTTCTAAATTTAGCAGCTGGCTTTCTTTGTGTTTTAAATAGAGAGCTAATGAAAATTGTCCCAGATTTAGGAACACAGCTTGTGAAGTTTAGAAGCCAAAGGAAGGCCTTAATATCAATGTTCAGTAGAGGAACTAAATAAGGAAATACTTTGATGTGTGTGTGTGTGTGTGTGTGTGTGTGTGTGTGTGTGTTGGGGGTAGGGACAGGCATGGGGTCCCAGTCCATGAGTTCAAGGCTAATCTGGACAACTTTAAAAATGCACCAAACAAATGACCACACAGATAGAACTTAAGTTGTCAACCAACAATAAAGACCAAAACTGAAACAGAGTAAAAGCAAAACTAAGAACTGTCTGGAAGCAAGCAATGGAGAGATACTTTGGATTCTGAGATACTGAGTTGAATCGATTGAAATGATCTTCTCGTCAGCTTTTATCTATTAACATAAAAGACAGTGCAAAAGTTGTCTGGACTACTCTGAACCTTTATAGAACTGAAAATCCACTCATTCCTTAACTGTCAAACTTTTTGTCAGTGAACCCAGAGCCTGGTGCATGTTTGTCAACTGTATCCTGAGCTGCCTTCCTGGGAGATAGCCTCTAGCTGCTTTTTAAAAAGGCCAGCGGATATATATTGTTTTTCTCCTTTCTTTCTCCTCCTTCTCTCTCCTTCCTTCCTTTCTCCATCTGTCCCCTCCCTTCCAACATACTTCCCTTCCTTCTTTCCTCCCTTCCTTCTTTCTTCTTCCCAGGAAAATGATTGTGGAGTGTGTGTGTGTGTGTGTGTGTGTGTGTGTGTGTCCCTGGGTCACAGCTCAGTTCAGACTCTTCTCATGAAATTCAGTCATTGACCCCGGTTCTGAAGTCCTCCCCCTGGCTGTCTCCAGCAGTTACAGTTTCAGCACCAGTCACTCCCAGAAGACCCTCCTTCTTGTGAGTTTATCTTCCCATAGCCCCCCTAAGGACATTTTGCAGAGTAAATGTCTCCAAAGACCCTGTCTCTGCGTCTCCCCATCTCCCCGTCTCCCTGTCTCCCCGTCTCCCCGTCTCCACATCTCCACGTCTCCTGCTCTTCTGCTCTGATTGATTTCCTTTCTCCCTTTCAAATGCCACTCAAGCCAGACCTGCTCTTTGAACCTTATTTGATCATGGGGCCCCAATTATTTTCTCCCCTTCATGCTAAGGAGAAATGTTACCGTTCACTTACACTCTTGGACTATATGCCACTTTCTGTGCACTTCAAAGTCCCTTTCATCAAGGGTGCAACACTATCTTATATCCACTGCTACCGTTGGAAAAATCTTATAGCAAGAACACTTGATAAGAGGGATGTTACTGTTATTGATCACAGACGAGTGGATCAATAAAGACTTCTTGCCTGAAATGCAGAGTAGAGCCCAGAAACACAATTATTAAGTTTAAAGTGGAAATTACACTTGTGAGTTGGGAAATCCTGGGATGGTTATACTCTATGAGAGAGAGAACTGGATGCATCCACACAAGGAATGGAGTTCTAAACATGCTAAGAACCTAACGTCAGTCTTTCCACTTAAAATTCTTAAGACCTTACCCCTTTTCTCACCTCTCCTGATTCCTTACCACTGTTAGGAAGCTGGCCTCAAACTCAGGGACTTAGGTGTCTCCTTTCTGAAGTGTCTTGAGTTGCTGGAAGCATAGTTATGCACCACGGGGCCCAGGGGCCATAACCTTTGATACACAGCCCTGTGTCAGGTCTGTCTGGTCCAGGGATGTGTGTGGGAAGGCACTCGAGGAGGAAGATGCTCCAGCCAGGCATCTTCTCCATCCACGCTTCCCACTCAGCTTGCCTTTGCTCTTCCTCCTTGTCCTGGAGCCTCAGGCTGTTGGGGAAAGCTGAGTGTCTCAAAGGCACTTTCATCAGGAAGTGAGGGAGTGGATTTGACAGGTCATTGGGTTATAAAAATAGAATATGCACATACTTTTGTAGTAATTTACTTTACAGTTACTGGTAGTATAGTGTTTCAGGTAGAATACATAGGTCTCCAACACAATATGTGTTACCTTTTAGGATAAAATTTCCTTTCCTTTCCTTTTTTGTTTTTGTTTTTGATTTTTAGAGTCTCAGCCAAGTAGCTGGATTTGAACTTGTAATAACCTTGCTGACCAGTCTTTCCAGAGCTGAGGTTATAGGCATGAGTTATTATTATATCTGACCATTTGTTTTATTATTTTATTTGTTTATTTATTTTCTGAGACAGAGCCTTGCTATGTAGTCCAAGTTAGCTCTGCACTCTTAGTAATAATCTTCCTGATAGGCATGTGCTCCACTACACTCACAAAATAATCTTTCTTATTGGGAAAGCATCTTACATAGCGAAGAGCATCATAAATCAAAATTGGATTAGAAAGCGTTAGTAAAACAAGTCTCACTATGTAGCTCTGGCTGGCCTGGAACTCGCTATATAGACCAAGTTAGCCTTGAACTTACAAAGATCTGCTGCTTCTGCCTTCCAAGTGTTGAGATTAAAGGCATGTACCACCACACCTGGCTGAGTATGCTATTTTTTCTTCCCCTAAAAGAAATGACTTAATATCCTTTTAAATAATTTTTTATACGTATATAACTTTATAACAGTATACAGTATCCATACTATTATAAATGAGTGCCTTCCCACACACATCCCTGGACCAGAAAGACCTGACACAAGTATTGCATAGCAAAGTTTATGGCCCTTGGGCCCTGTGGTACACATCTGCGGTCCCAGAGACTCAAATAAGACAAATGCATGCTTGGTGTCCTTGAAGGCCAGAAGATGTCAGCTCCCCTGGAACTGGAATTACAGGGAATTGTGAGCTGCCATGTGTAGTGTGTATTTTTTGCTGCCCTACTTTGTGCTCCCGGTGGGTAGTGCTCTTCCAGTCACTGGCCCAGCAGCTCCCTGAATCTGAGAATGAAACACACATACACATTAGCTTATTTTTAATATGCCGTCTAGCTCAGTCCTGGGTAATTCTAATCCTCCGCCTGCTACCCCATGCTCAATCGGGGAAGTGGCCAGTGGTCACTTAACTGAGTTTTTATATGGTTCGTTGGTTCTCTCTCCTGCAGCTCTAAATCTGGTCTCCCACCACATCATGGTGATCCTCCTCCCCCACTGTGTCCTAGCCTGGGCAACTCTTTTTTTTTTTTTGTCTTTGTTTCTGTTTTTCGAGACAGAGTTTCTCTGTGTAGCCCTGGCTGTCCTGGAACTCACTCTGTAGACCAGCTCTTAAGAGTCTAGCCCTGTCTCCCTTTACCCAACCATTGGTCACTGGCATCTTTATTGACCAATCAAACAAAACTATTTGGGGACAAGGACCTTTAGTGTTTGGATATGCAGATTCCCGATTGAATCGAAGCATTAGACTAACTCCAACTGTTGGACTTCCCAATTACAATTTCATTGTGAGCAGTGTCTTCATTGCTGCTCCCCTTGGGGTGCCCAGCCCAGGCCTGGGGCTGGGGCCGCTGGCTGGGGCAGCCCTGGCCATGGGGGGATGCTGGGGTGCAGGGTCCCCGGGTTTGCAAGGGCTTTGGCAGCAGCGGCCGATTCCTCACTGACAGGGTTTGGCCCTGGGGGGCAGCCTGAACTGGACCCCGATGGCATAGCGCTGGGGGTGTTCTCCCTCTCCTGTTGTCCCGAGGGCGAGAGGGTAAGGTCCCAGGCAGTGGTAGTGTTGGGCCCCATTTTGACCCTGGTTTGGGCCTTGAGGACAAAACTGAGTCTGGCTCAAGTTCTGAGACCTGTCTCAGTCACTTCCATATAGGGGTGACTCAGCAAGACCGTTTTGGCCTTCCCTCTGCCCTGCCATTGCTGGTGTGGAGCTTTGCTATTGGCCCTGTCAGTTACCTCTTACCCTTCCCTGCCTCCTACGTCATCTCTCCCCATACCTAAGTGCCCACCCCCTTTGCCTTCGCTATGTAAGTGAGAGGTTGATACAATAAAGTTGAGTTCCTGCTTCGATAAGACTCTTGGCCTGGCGTGTTTCTTTTGGGCCATCGACACTCGCCATTCTGCTCAGCCCTGGACAGACCCAGTTGGACTGGGCTCTCTCCTCTTGCTTGAACCTGCCGGCAAGGAGCCAACATCCAACAACCACGTGTGTTCTCTGCAAGAGCAATAAGCTCTCCTAACTACTGAGCCATCTCTCCAGCCCCAACCACTGAATATCTTTATTGTCATCCTCTAAGACGGGCTAAGGACTCCTAGCTCTAGATTCCCCACAAACACTGTCAGGTAAAAATGGTACTGTGAGCACAGTGCTACATTCCTGTAATGCCACTCAGGAGCTGGGGCGGGGGAGTTGCTTGTCCAAGGGCTCAAGGTAACTAGAGCAATACAGTGAGTTCCTGTTTCAACAGGAATGGAACTATGACAAGTAATTTGAGCATTCAGAGCCCAAGCATTACCCAACAGTGGTGAGAATATGTTGTCAATGTTTGATATTTTATTTGTATAATTTTTTGTTCTATCCATTTGTTCATGTATCAGTTACTTTTCTGCTGCTATGATAAAATACCATGACCAATTCACAGAAGAGCTTGTTTAGGTTTATGGTACCAGAGAGATAAGACTCCATTATTGTAGAAGCGTGGCAGCAAGCTGCAGGAGCAAGACACTGAGAGAATGCATCCTTAACCCCTAACATGAAGCAGAAAGACTGAGCTGGAAGTGGGGCCGGGCTGTGAACTCTTGAAGTCCACCCCGGGGGACTACTAGTTCCTACTAGTTCCAGTAAGCCTTCATCTTCTAAAGACTCTATGTCCTCTCCTATAGTCTGGGATAGACTAGAACTTATGACAATCCTCCTGCCTTAATGTTCCAAGCGGTGAGATTACAGGCTCATGCCACCATACCTAGCTGCTGATTAGAACATGTTAAGCTTTTGCTATGCTTGATAAATTCTATAATTGAGTGTGTGTGTGTGTGTGTGTGTGTGTGTGTGTGTGTGTGAAAAACTAGCTAGAATTTGCAGAGACCTTTCATGGTTGTTTTCTCTGGGCTTCATTTACGCATGATCATCATGAAGGAGAGCAGTTTGTGTCCTACAGGGGCTGTGGCAGCCCTCATGGGAACAGAATAGAACCGGACAGCAGAGGAATGAGGACATTAATGTTTCTTCTCGAAGAAGGGGAGAGAGAGCCGCAAGACCTCCCCAGGATCCTCTCTAGGTGTTATAACTACCACTCCAGTACATGAAACCGAGAAACACTCAAGTGTCGTCTACGGTGTAGAAAACAGACGGAGATAGGCTCCAATAAACTGAACCCAAAGAGTCTTCCTTTTACCTGTGAGCTTCTCCAGATAAAATTTTTGATGAATAAACATATATTTTATATCTTCCCAGAATAGTCATGAGACAATGAAGCCCCACCAATGTGACTGGTGTGTGTTTTAACACTGGATCACTTGTTTTGTGGCTATGAGTTCCTGTCACCTCTTCCATTGCAGAACATGCCATTCAGGTGACTTCAGTCCACATCCCTTGGCCTTTGTCATTCCTATTTAGCTCAGAATAAGCTATGTTCTGATTTTAGGATGCTGTCTGAGCATTCCAACAATGGCTGCCTCACACTGGGGAGGATGAGAATTGGTAGCTATTCAGTTTACAAGACTTGATCCCAATCTGACACTGGGGGTCTAGAGAGTTGCTAGTCTTCAGCCTGTGTTGGAATCCTGAAGAAGTTAGTTTTAATATTGATGGAAGAATGCCGCAGAAACGGGATAGATGAATTTTCCAGCAAAAGTCAAAGCAAAGCCTGGTGGTGGTGGTGCATACTATTGACCCCAGCACTCTGAGGGACAGAGGCAGGCAATCTCTGAGTTTGAGGCCAACCTGGTCTGCAGAGTGAGTTTCAGGACAGCTACGGCTACACAAAGAAGCCCTGTCTCACATACACACACACACACACACACACACACACACACCCCAAAGACACAAAACAAAACAAGTGAAAGCAAGCAGGCAAAAAGCTTCATTCTTCTATACAATTTTATCTGGGCCGCCATTGGAAGGTGCAGCCCAGTTTTTGGGTGGGTCTTCTTGCTTCAAGTAATCTGATTAAGAAGCTCCTTCATATTTTTGTAGTACTGGGGATTGAACCTAAGCTAAGTTCCCTGGTAGCTTGGGGCTTTGTGGAGTCCCTACACAGTCTAGTTGACAGCCAAGATTAGACATCACAGTGTGTCTGGGCAGTATTTAGCAAGCTAGCAGCACACTTTCCATTTTTGTTGGCTATGTTCATGCAAGGATTCCAGGGACTTACTGCTTTTCCACCAAATACAAAGGATTTCCTCCTCAGTTTTCTCATTTGTCAAATGAAGATATGAACAGGAGGTAGTGCATGTGGTCAAGTAAGATTTCATTAGCAGGTCAAAGTGAAGCTTACCTATATTTACTTTTGTAGTACTGGGGATTGAACCTAGACTATATCTCGGCAAAGTAGAAATTTCGAGTAAATTTGTTTTTTTGAATTATGAATGGTTATAAAGTAAAAAATTAGATTTGCTGTTAAATCTCAACTCATTTATCATTCTGTGACAAAAAGATCACTGAAGATTACTGAGCTGCAATGCAGGTGTTCTGCCACTGAACTATAATCCCAGCTCCTTTTAATTAAGAATTTTTGTTTTATTTTTTTTTCAGGCAAGGTCTTACTTAATATGTAGCTTTGGTTGGCCTTGCAGATCAGGTTGGCCTTGAACTCATAGAGACTCACCTGCTTCTGCGTCTTGAGTACTGGGATTAAAGTTGAACATCACTACACCCAGCCTGATTTTGATTTTTAAAATTGTTTCTATTTTTATGTGTGGTGGTACTTTGCCTGCATGCATGAAGTGGAAACATAAAGGTTCTTTGGAAAGTCAGTTGTGTTGGATGGTGTTTTGTGGGGCAAACATGTGGAAGAGCGTTTTCCTAAAGAGGACATAAGTGAAAGACTAAGGCAGACTTGTGAAGGAACATTTCTCTGAAGTAGACATAGGAGAGAGTGCTCTGCTAAAGCAAGCTTGTGAAAGGACACGTGATGGAGGAGTCTTTGCTAACGACACGCATGTATTGGTCCTCCTTACATTGCAGAGTTGAGCTACATTTGTTGGGACTCCATGAAAGAAACACACCAAAACACTTCTGGTGGTGTGCTGAAGTTTCTTGTGGCTTCCTCGGACTTTACACGTGCATGTCTGAGAATCACTTTTACGCCTGATGCCCAACAAGGCCAGAAGCAGGGATCAGATCCCATGGAACTGGAGTTACAGGTGGTGGTAAGCCACCATATGAGTATTGGTAATGGTATCCAGGTCCTCTGGAAGATCAGTAAGTGCTCTTAACTACTGAGCTAGCTTTACCATTTTGATTTTTTTTGACCCAGAGTTTTGCAACATAGCCCAGGCTGGCCTTAACTTCCTGACCCTCGAGCCTCAGCTTCCTAGCCTCCTGTGTGCTAAAATGACTGGCATTTGCTACCTCACAGACTCTACAATTCAATTTTAAACAAGGCTAGGGGTCTGGAGCAATGGCTCAAAGGTTGAAAGCACTGCCTATTCTTCCACAGGACCCAAGGTTGGTTCCCAGCACCCAGATGGCAGTCTACAACTATCTGTAACTCCAGCTCCAGGACAATATGAGTAAGCACAGTGCACATACACACATGCAGGCAAAACCCATATACATAGAATAAAAATTAATAAATCTTAAAAAAATAACTAAAAGTTAACCTAGCAGGTACTTTTACGAATAAGCAATTTCCATTTAAATGAAATGTAATTCAGATTAAGTTTTATTATGCAATGATTAAGACATAGAAAGTTTGGCTCTGGGTATAGCTCAGAGGTACAGCACTTGCCTAATGTGTACATAGCCTTGGATTCACTTTCCTGATACTGAAAATACATTTTTCTTCATGCAAATACATAGACAACAGTGACACAAGTTCCATGCAGTCCCACACACTTGCAAGCCCAGCATTTGGTGAGGCTTGAGGCAAGGAAATCAGGAGTTCCAAGTCAGTCTGGGATGCATAGCAAGAACTTGCTTCAAAAACAAAAACAAGATGGGCCTGGTGGCAAGGGTTGGAGTTGAAGCAATTTTGGGGACTGAAGCAGGGGTATCAAAAACTTAAGCCCTGTCTGGCTATCTTGAAATAGACACACACACACACACACACACACACACACACACACACACACACACCATAAAAAGTCAGTGGTGGCGCATGCCTTTAATCCCAGCACTTGGGAGGCAGAGGCAGGCAGATTTCTGAGTTCAAGGCCAGCTTGGTCTACAGAGTGAGTTCCAGGACAGCCAGGGCTACACAGAGAAACCCTGTCTCAAAAAACCAAAAAAAAAAAAAAGAGAAACACAAAACAAAACAAATCAAAAAATAGAACGAGAGAGATCATGCTTTTATTTGCTTTGTTTTTCTTAAGCAGACTTGGAAATTCTGAGGAATTATTCAGTTGTATTTAAAGGTGTTAAATAAAAAAAGATTGGTATTGCTTTAAAAATATTAAAAATGGAAATCACTGTGGATGGCCATTGTTTTCTGAAAAAAGGCAGTTTGGATACCTGTCTGCTGCTGACGTGATGGAAGGCAGGAGCCAAATCAGACCAGGCTGCCCTTTTTGGGACATTCCATCTCACTGAAACAGAATGAATACAGGCCAGCAACAGTACATGCCGAAACAAGCCATCAACCTCCAATTTCACATAAATAAAAGCGCTGCAAGGCTGGTTTCCACCTTTTGAAACAGGGTTGACCTGGGTGAGATTCTGGCTCCTCTCTGTACGTGTGACCTTGGCAGGTTGTGCAAGCCTCTCTGTCCTTTGGCATTTTCATGCAATCTGCTACATTAGGGCTGATGTATATATCATATGAGGCAATGTTAATATACTTAGAACAGTGCGAGACACGCCAGAAAACTGATGGATATTAACCGCTATTCTTTTTTTTTAAATGTTTATTATTTTTATTTTCATATTTTATTTACATTTCAAATGTTTCAGATATCCCCCTTGGAACCTCCCCATTCCTTCCGCCTTCCCCCTGCCAATATGGGGATATTCTCCAACCCACCCACTCTCATCTTTCCTCCTTGTCATTCTCCTATACTGGGGGATCTAACACCCTCAGGCCCAAGGGCCTCTCCTCCTGACGGATAACAAGACCCTCCTCTGCCGCATGTGTGGCCAGCACCATGGGTCCCTCCATGTGTATTCTTTAGTTGGTGGATCGCTCTCCAGAAGTATCGGGGGGTCAGGCCAGTTGCCACTGTTGCTACCTCCCTGGTAGCCGCTATTCTTACCCAGCCCCATACATATTGGTGTCTTCTATGGAGTACTCTCTATGTTAGACCCTGACTGATCTCTGAGGCCTCTTGCCTCTTTGTGCCATATCTAGACACAATGTGTTACAGTCTTAATTATGAAATTCTGATAAATTCTTCAGTCCAGGGAGTTAAAGTTAATTTAGAAGAAAAGGCCTCTTAGGGTCTGGGAACACTATTAATTTGGGATAGAATCTGAGATATAAATAAAATGGCTATTTAACATCTTGCCTCTAAGTTGTTGAGTTACTGTGCCAGGTTTTACAAGGTGCATTTCTGATACCATATTACAACCACAGTGACAGTCAAACAGGCCTGATTAGCGCTCTGGATCTTGTATTTATAAAAAGGTTACTGGTGCATTTCCTCCATGCAAATTATTTTTGGCTCTTAACTAATATTTATGAATATAATGAAGTCTGTGCAGAATAATGTATGTGATTCATCTGTCCCTAGTCATTGAGCTGCCTTTTTATTTAGGGAGATATCCCAGAAAGATGTTATCTCTTCGCAGGAATTCCTGAAGACAGGGAACAGCAGTGCACAGCAAAGGGCGGCTGTACTTTCACCCTAGGAGACAAGATAAGAAAGATCATCAGCGCAATAATGTATTCGATTGCATACATTTATCACCGAGATGACACAGAGCCATTTCTTTGGGGGTGATTCATGGAGATGTCAAAGGTAACCTATACAACAAACAAAGGTCTAAGAATGGTTTGGTGGATGTGCTCACAAAATTAAAGGCTGGGTTATTCTGGGCTTGGCTGGGTAATGGAGGTCTGTAATCTCTGCCGCTGAGGAGGATGAAGCAGAAGGATTGCAGGTTCAAGGCAAGCTTGGGCAATTTAGTGAGACTGTTTTCAAACAAAAAGTAAAGAGGGGGCTCAGTGGTAGATTTAATCCCCAGTGCTGGGGGGAATAAACCCAAACCTAGACTAAGACAAAATAGAATAAAACAGATGTACTCATTACTGTTCTTGTTGCTGTGATCCATCCCTGACAGATCGAGACTTAAGGAAGGAGGGTTTTATTTTGCTTCACCATCTTAGCATCGTCTTTCATGGTGGGGAACACATGGTGGCAGGAGCATGTGGCAACTGCTCACATTGTGTTCAGTCAGGAAGCAGGGAGAGATGAAGGCTGGTGCTCAGCTCATTTCTCCTTTCTATTCAGTTTGGACTCCAGCCTGTGGAATGATGTCATCCACCTTTAGGGTATATCTCAGTCACCCAGTGTAGAGCCTCCTTCACACATATGCTTAGAGGGTTGCCTCCTAGGAGATTCTAAATCTTGTTCAGTTGGCAATGTAGGAATCAGTATTGGCGTAGGACACTCCAAGACCAAGTTCCCAACACAGAGGAGATTCCTTTGTCCCAGAGAGACAAAGGGCAGGAGATAAGAGACAGGGGATAGAGGATGAGGGAGAAGGGGAAGGGAACACAGGGAAGGGAAGGCGTACTTGCTTTGGGGGAAAACAAACTATCTCTGGATAGAGAGGAAAGGGTTGTGTCACATAGGCAAATGTGGTTTATTAAGGTGAAAGGGGAAATGCCATGTTAGGATGAGGTGTTTAATGTTGATTGGACATGGTAATTAGGTGAGTCAAAGGGGGCTTTTGTTTGCTGGACTTCAATAATTTGATAGCTGGACCTTGGTAGTCAGCCTCAGGAGGAAGAAGTGGTTAAATAAGGGAATAGACCTTGCTGGATAGCTTTAGAAATGTAAGCTAACAGTTTTTAGCAAGTTGGAGCTAATGAAGAAGAGCAAAGCTGGCCAGAGCCATGTTTGCTATGAATGGGCTGGCAGAGTCCCTTCTAACAATATCAGCAATCACAACAGGTTTCTACAACAAAAGTTGATCATTTTTTTGTCTCGGGGATCTTAGCTTTGACACTAGCTAGGCTAGCTATTATTGGGGAATCTGAGCTCTATAAAGAGGTAGATTATAGCTACTATGTATCTGAATGTTGTATGACAAACCTTTCCTGGGGAGACACAGGGAACATCAATTCATCCCAGATAGGAAACTCACTGCAGACCAAAGTATGGATATCACCAAAGTCCCACTTGGATGAACCAAGGGGGTTTACTTGGGTTACTTACAGGAAAATGGGTGAGAGGTTACTTACAGGACCAGAAATGACTCAAAGACAGCCTCCCTATCAAGGCCCAGTCTCATATAGGTGACAGCTCATAAAAGCTAGGGACCTGGAGCACACTTTAAAGCCTACAGGCAGCTCAACAGGTTGGAGAGTGTCCTTTCCAAGTGACATTGATCTAAATTTCTTCCTGGCAGCTTGGTTGGTTTCTGCTGCTTGTAGGTTTGGTCTGGTCTGAGTCTTTGCAGCTTATCTCCTCTGAGAGTCTGCTTTTGCAGTTCAGCTTCAAGTTACGTGAGAAGCTCTGATTTTATTGTTTACTTTGGCAGGGAGGGGCCTCGTGGATCTGGCCAGTTTCAGGGACTTCCTGAAGCTACTTTGAGTTGTTTACCTTCCTGCTTAAAGACCTTCCCTGCTGGATGCTGGACAGAATGTTTCAATCTCAAAGGAAACTGTTACACAACACTGTATCTATGAGGTTTAGTAGACACATAGGTCTCAAAATCCTCCTTTCTCTCTCTCTCTGTCTCTCTCTGTCTTTCTGTCTCTCTCTCTGTCTCTGTCTCTCTGTCTGTCTGTCTCTCTCTCTCATCACTAGCCAGTTAAAAAAGTTTAATTAATGACATTCTGCAATTTCTTGTCCCTAGTGCAACCTACTCCAGTTCTACAAGGCTGACGACTTTTAAATATTTAAATTCTTCCAAAAGAAACCCTGCTGAGCCCCCAAATGCAAGCCACACACCCAAAGGGACAAAAAGCACTGGAGATAGTCCTGTTATTTGGCTTTCGCCTTGATTCTGAGGAGAAGCGGGGATCTCTGAATTAATGCGGCCCAGATCGAGGGTATCTGGGACAGATCTCGGGCCTTCTTGGGCTAACAAAACCCAATAAACATCGCTCCTTTCCGGCTCCCCAAACAAAACAAAACAAATAAACAAACAAACATATGCAAGGCGACGCCGTTTCTCTGCTACTAGCTGAGCGGACTGCGCCTGGATCGCCGCGGTCCTGCGGTCCGGCCAGGGCGAAGTTCCCTTGTCCCGGCTCGGTGCTGCGGGGACTTTCACCTGCTGGGCGCGCGCGGGGCGCGGGGCGCGGGGCGCGGGGCGGACCCGGCGGCGGCGGGCGGGGCTCTGGCGCGCGGGAGGAGTCGGCCCGGGCCCGCCCCGCAGGAGGAGCCGCGGGCTGGCAGCCGATCCGGCGTCTCCGTGACAGGCACCCTGCTCCGCCGCCACCGCCGCCACCGCCGCCGCCGCTGCCTTTCTTCCTCGTCCCGGGCCGTGCGCGCCGAGCTCGGGATCAGGCTCTCGGTCTAGACCCGCTTCGGGCCGTGCGCCCTTCGCTCGGCGTCCCGGTCCGGGGCTCCGCGCCGCCCGCTCCCGCCTGCCCGGCCGCCTGGCCGCCTCCCCATAGTCAGAGCGCGGCCACCGAGCTGCTCGCGCCAGCCGCATCCGCGCCGCCCCTGCCGCTCGGCCCTCCGGAGGCTCTGCTCCGGGTTCCCCTCGCCACCGCCTGGCACCCAGGCTGTCCACCTCACGACCCGGGTCCTCGCTGCCGCCTCGCTCGACCCACTGTTCTCTCCACCGGGTCTCGCCAGCTCTTTCTCGTCGCCGCCCCCGCCGCCCCCTTGGAGCAGCGGGTCCGCCGCGGGTCAGCATGCCCAGCAAAACCAAGTACAACCTTGTGGACGATGGGCACGACCTACGGATCCCTTTGCACAACGAGGACGCCTTTCAGCACGGCATCTCTTTTGAGGCCAAGGTGAGGGGCCACCGGGAGGGTAGAACCCCGAGGGGGCAGGTCTGGGTGAATGGGATGCCCACGGTCCTAGACTCAGAGCAGGTGGGTTAGGCCTTTCTCAGCTCTTGCCCAGAACAGCTAAAAAAGAGCACCTGCAAAGTTTGAGGTGTACTGCCACATCCCCTTCTCCTACCTGCAGACACCCCATCCTTGCCCGCCAAGGCTGGATTGAGTTACTTCCCGGAGAAGCCTGAGCAGCGCAGCCTGCACGTCTGGCTCTTTAGAAAGCTTTAAGGAAGCGCTGGTGTTATTTACCTGCTGGCCTCCCAGAAAGAGGTGCTTTTGGGAGGTCTGTTTCCTGACCGGTTTTAACAAATTTTATATGTGTATATATTTGTATATATATATGTGTGTGTGTACATATACACACACATACATATATATACATACGTGTATACACACACACACACACACATATGTGTATATTCCAAGTAGTTGAGTGTAGGTGTTAAAGTTACTTCCCAAATGTCTGCTTTTGCACGACTCTTTAGCTTGTGCCAGTCACTGGTGTAGTGGTGGGGTGAAACCTGTTTTCTAGTTTTGTGGTGCACTGTTAAATCTCAGCAGTTGCTGATGAGGAATTTAGCCGAGACGGCTGGAATTTGCAGGGCCAAGGCCAAAGCCACCCTTGGGGGAGGGGTGGAGTGGAAACCTTTGCGCTGGACCAGTGGTTGTGTATAAGATAGGCAACCGGTGACCGTGAGGCACCTCTCTGTGTAAGGAGTTCTAGCTTCTGAGACTGCAGTGGAGTTTCTCCGGAATGGTGCTTTTCAGTGAAAAAGGCTTCTACTCGCGATTGGTGCCCTGTCCTACCTATAACTTAAGGAAAGAAAGACGCAGGGACACTCAGCGTGCACAGGGTGCTTATTACTGAGTGAAATTTAAGCCAGCTCTGTATAGATTGGGTTTGGAAGTTTTGAGACCAAGACTTTGGACAAGAAGGCAAACTTGCTCCATTCTCTTTTCTCCAGTGACCCGCAGGTTAGCATATTGTGCAAGGACTGCCATTGGGTGTCAGTTTCCTTCAATTTGCAAAACATCATTGGAGTGTCAGTTAGATACCCAGAGGTCATTTGTCCTAACACTTCCTCCTCTCTTCTCAAGCATGCATGAATGATGATGTATGAATTAGTGAATCATACCCCCTAAACCCCAGCTTTTCTCAGTCCTATTTTCTAGAACTAGAGTCGTTACCCCTTCACCCTGTTGATGTCAAACCTACCTTGGAAGGCAGAGCTGGGTTTCTGAGTACAGTTGGGACTAGAGGGGAGCTGTCAGCCACTTCCCTATCTCAGAATAGATCTGGTCGGCCTAAGATATGGGATGTTCAGGCTATGTCCGAGCCTATGGATTTGGTAAGCAGGTTTTTTTTTTAAAGCATAACTTTTTATTATGGTTAAGATTTTATTTTCTTGGCTACACATGCACTAAGAAATTGGTTTTGTCTTGCTTGGTTCATCAGTGTTCTATTAAAAATATTTTTATTATTTTAAATTGTGTGTCCGTGTTATATGCATGTGAACGAAGGTCCCCTGGAGTCCAGAAGCATTGGATCTCCCTGGAGCCGGAGTTACAGATACTTCTGAGCTGCTTGAGGCAGGTTTTGGGAACCGAACTCAGATCCTCGGCAAGAGTAGTGTGTGTGTGTGTGTGTTCTTAACCGCTCACTGAGCCGTCTCTCCAGCCTCATCAGAGCTTTTTTTTTTCTTTTAGAACCAGGGCGAAAAGACTAGTAAGATTTAAAGTTTCTTATTTTTATTTTTTAAATCTTTTATTCTTTTCTCCTAGGCATTTGGTTGCAGCCAGGTGTCAAAAATCTAATGAGCATACATACAAATTACAAGAAAAGTCCAATTCTTAGCATAATTTGCAGTTGGAGTGCTGAGGCAGGGGGATTGCCATGAGTTGGTAGCTTGTCTTGGACACATAGTCCTATCAGAGAAAACCAACCACCTAACCAACCAAATAATAGTTTTAGACAAAATAGTCAAATTCCTCTATGCCCAATTGTAGCTTGATATATTTATGGGAAATGTGTAGCTTTAGTGAGTATTCAGATGACCTAACAAAGCTGTTTGCAGTCCTTTAGAAATACAGAGCTTGAGGCCTGGCTCCAATTTGCTAGATCTCACTCCCCCCCCCCCCCCCCCCCAGTACTAAACGCATAGTTTCTTTTCTGAGCAAATGTCTGGGGGCTGCGTGGTGTAGTTTCTATAGTAACTCTCTGGATTCACAGAGAGTGGTGGTCAATAAGAGGAGGAGCCATGGCTGGTCTAAGTTGTGTTCCCAATGCAGATCTGAAACACAGGGGGGCAGGTGCTCAGCATTGACAGGTGTGAAGGAGAGAAGAAGGGACAAGGGTAGGTGGAGCTTCTGTAGGCCCAGGCTGCCTATATGAACTGGGTTCTGACCTCTAGCTCTTTGTAGTTGATGCTGGATTCTGGCATATTCAAATACCATGTCAGCCAAGACCTGCACAGAGGTGGAAACAGAAGATCATCTTTTTTGTGTGTTCCCCCCACTCCCGACCCCGGGCATGCCAGTAAGTGCCTCTGTAGCTAGCGTCTACCTCTATTGAGCAGTGTCTGTCCCTAGGAATGCACCATCATGGGGATTTCAGGGTTAAAACTCCTTGCTCCTTGTTTTAGAAAAGCACAGACTGGAAAATGCAAATGCATCATTGCCTCATTAGGTACCTTGGAAAAGAAAGTCTTGGGCTTCTTTTCCAAGGGTTGGCAACTTTGCAGAAAGAACACTGGATGGAGTGATTCTCTGGATGTATGCCTCTAGTTTTTCAGAGTTCCAAAGAGACACAGATTTAGGGTTACCTGGGAAGGCATGTCCCTGGCTGAACTGCTGTGTACTTAAGACATACACATACCATCCCTCATCTCGGGTGGCAGAGTACTTGCCTACCATGCATGAAGTCCTGGGTCACATCCTCAACACCACTGGTCTAGGTGTGATGGTGCATGCCTGCAATCCTAGTACCCAGGAAGTGGAGGGAGGAGGATCTGGGTAGCTGAGACCTGGCTTCCTGCATGCATCCCACTCTCAAGTGCATGGCATGATGAAGCCCAAACTATATGCTTTCATCTGCAAGGCTACACTTAAGTCTCTCCACTTTTTTTAATTTTTTTTTTTTAATTTGACCAGGCATGTCTCCATATCTAGTTTATATGAACTAAGATATAGGCTCAGGGAGGCTGCTGCGTGCCAGGGTCCTCATAGCCAAGTTGACAAAGTTATCATCCTAACGTTTATATATTTGGTAATTTTTAAAAAATCTTAGTTGCATTATTACATTGCAAAATACTAATCCCAAAGATTTTTAGTACAAATAGCTACACTGGATGTTGTCTGTTTCTCAGGTGGAAACTTAGAGATGAGACTCACAGAGCTTTTAAGCATCAGATAATGGAAACCATTTTACATTAGTCGGGCTCTGATCACTGTGATGGAATACCCAATTCATATAACTTAAAGAAGGAAAGGTTTATTTTAGCTCATGGATTCAGATGGTTCAGTCCATGGTCCTAGATGCTGGCTGGTTCTGATGGCAAAGGGGAACCCTAGCCCTGCAGGATTGCTCACATACCTGACATGCGGCCAATAGGACGGCAACGCTCAGGTGATTACTTGACCACAGAAGCAAATGCTCCATGCAGTGGAGTGCTCTTTACTGCCCATCAGGATGGCGGGAGCATGTGGCAGAAGTCACCCACCTCATGGCACAATGGAAGCAGAGGTAGCTAGCTGGTGGTGAGCAGACTGGGACCAGGTACAACTTTCAAGGGCATTTCCCTTCTTGAGCTAGCACCCACTTTGTGAAGTTTCTACTACCCCCTAAAATAGCACCACCAGCTGGGGATGAAGAGTTTAATACATGAGCCTGTGGGGAACGTTGATGTAACTGCAGGCTTTTCCACCTGAGCCGAAGTTCCTGAAATAAGACTCTGAGATTGAATTATTTGTGAATAATAGCCTAGGCCATAAGTTTGGTCTTGTTCCCTGACTAGCTCGTGACTTAACCATTTATTCTAGTCTGATTCCCTGCCATGTGGCTAGTTACCTCGCCTCAGGTTCATGAGACTGTCTATATCATCATTATGGCAAATCTCCTCCATGCCTGACTCTATCCCAGAATCCTCATTCCCTGATGGACCTCCCACCTCCTATTTCCTGTCTAAGCTAGTAGGCCAACAACATTTTATTGACAGGTGAAGCTTCCATACAGTACACGAGATTTTCTCTACATATTGCATTTCCAAACCATAATGATTTGAACATTCATGCTCCCTACATTGTTCTGGCTTCTGTCTCCTTTGATCAGTATCCTCCAGGACATTTGACCCCTGGTCTATGGCTGCCATACCTACTCCTGAAATAGTTGTTCCCTCTGTATGCCTAGCAGACACTGTCTGGACTATGGCTCAGATTGTCAACACTGAAAGGCACCTTAGCTATCTAGTGTAGACTCACTTTATGGATGGAAATTGAGGTTCAGAGGGGAAGCCTTGACCCAAGGTACATACCACCTAACAGAACTACCTCTAATCTTTGGATACAGTATCTGTTGCTATCTAATAAACAACCTTAAGGTTCATGCCAGGAACTCCAGCTGTGTGTTTTGCTAATGATCCACGGCCTGGGAATTCAGGTAGGGCTTGGCTCAGCTGTGCGTATGCTGAACATTCTCTTGGGTTCTTTTTTTTTTTTTTTGTGACCGGGCTGGAAAGTCCTAGAAGGCTTTACTTATATGCCTGGTGCTTTATCAGTCCTCTGTGTGACTGTTGTAGCTAATGCTGGCTTATAGTTCTTCATAGCACGGTGAGTCTTTTGTTTGGTCGGGTACTGTTAAGGTTTGGCCCTGTGAGTTTTACAGGCTCACTTCTACTGTCTTCTGTTGATCATAACTGACTATAGGGGTATAGAAATATACTTTACTTCTTTTGATGTGTTTGAGTATGTGAATATGAGTGCATATACTTATATGTATATATGCATGTGAAAACAAACCATGGGCCAACCTAAGAATATTGCTTCTCAGGTGTTGTTCGCATTTTCTCCCTAAGATTTATTTTTAATGTGTGTGTGTGTGTGTGTGTGTGTGTGTGTATGTGTGTGTGTGTGTGTGTGTGTGTGTGTGTGTGTGCGTGTACGTGTGTGTCTGTGAACCACATATATGCAGTGTCAGCAGAGGCCAGAAGAGGGCATTGAATCCTCTGGAGTTATAGACAACCGTCATGTGGGTGCTGGGAACTGAATCCTACTTATCTGCCAGAGAACTAATGCTCTTAACAGCTGAGCCACCTCTCCAACCCTCCACCTCATATTTTGGAGTCAGCCAGTAGGCCAGGCTGACTCATGGCCAAGCCTCAACAATCCTTCTGTCTCTGCAGCCTCAGCACTGGAATCACAAGCTTGCATCACCATTCCTGCCTTTTTTTAATGGGTCCTGGGGACCAAACTGAGGTCTTTATGCTTATGTGGCAAACACTTTACCAACTGAGCTCTCTCTGGAGTTTCCCAAGCCCCACTTCTTAATGAGGGAGTGTCAACATCAAGTTGCAAAATTGCATGTGGGGGCTGATGCAGAGCTTTGTCATTCTCATAAACGTAGATGGGCCAAAGTGTCCTGGTGGACAAATCTAGTTCTACCTAAGTTGTAAATGTTATGATTTGATGGCATTTGGTCATGGTTCATTTGCCCCAAATATCTGAGACCTTTTTAGTGGCCAGTATCATGCAGCCACGTATAATGATGGCCTGTCATCTATATATAGGACTCTAATTAGATTCAACTTACTGTTTAGTGTTGCTTACTCATAATGGTGCTTCAAAGCACAGGAACATTCAGTGCTGTTGCTGGCTATAATTACCCATGCCCTCTTCACACTTGTCACCTGGGTGCTGTCTGTAGCTTCTTGGGGACCTGTTAGCTCTCTTTATCCTTATGCCCAAGAAGCATGCTGCCTTTTCCCTGCCATGCACTACTTGACTTCTGATACGTTTCTTCTTCTTTTTTCCCCTTTCTTTTGTGCAGTGTATGTATTTGTGTGCACATGGAGACTAAGGGTTGATGTCCTGTGTATGGGTATGTGCTGCAGATACCAGAGAAAGATGGTTTCCTGGAGCTCGAGTTGTAGGTAGTTGGGAAGCATCTGGTATAGGTGCTGGGAACTGAACTTGAGTCCTCTGCAAGAGCAGTGGGTGCTCCCAGCTGGGCAGCTATTTCTCTAGCCCTCCTTATTGCTTGAGACAGGATGTCCTGCTGAATTTCAAGTTCAATGATTTAAAGAGACTTGTTGACCAGTGAGCTCCAGGGATCTGCCTGTGCTTGTTCCTGAGGGCTAGAATCCAGATGTGTGCTACTGTTCCTGACTTTTTAACATGGCATTGGTCAATCCAGACTCAGTTCCTCATGTTTGCACAGCAAACACTTTACTGACAGAGCTATCTTCCAAGCCCCCTTCTTCCTTCTGGTAGCTTTACTGGATATGATTCATGTGCCATCTAATCCACCAATTTAAAATGTACAATTCAGTGATTTTTTAAAACAGTATATTCACAAACATCCATTGCTGCGGTCCATTTTAGGACATTTCTACCATCTCAAAG
Organism: Rhynchomys soricoides; assembly: GCA_019843965.1. Taxonomy (NCBI): domain Eukaryota; kingdom Metazoa; phylum Chordata; class Mammalia; order Rodentia; family Muridae; genus Rhynchomys; species Rhynchomys soricoides. The sequence goes on from JADRCH010000010.1 coordinate 436,775, forward strand.
GGACCCTGGCCCCAATCCTAAGCCATTATTACTATTCTATGTTCTGTTTCTAGATTTTCTTATTCTGGACATTTGATAAATTTAAACATATAATACATATGACCTTTTGCCTCTGACCTTATCTTAGTTTCTTTTCCCATTGCTGGGACAAAATGCTTTGACAAGAGCAACTCAAAGGAGGAAGGGTTAGTTCTGGCTCACAGTTCGGGTGACAACCCATGGTGGTGGGGAAGTCAATCACTGTGGCAAGGACTTGGGGGAAGTGGTCACACTTTGATCCAAAGACAAGAAGAGGCGGTGGATATGTGCTGCTCCTCTCTCTCTCTCTCTCTCTCTCTCTCTCTCTCTCTCTCTCTCTCTCTCTCTGGTTCAGGAACCATGCCTACCGTGAGGGCTGCGTGTCCTGGCCCCATTTCAGTCTCCACAGGGTCTTTGGGTCTGCATCCCTCTGTCCCTTGTGTCCTCTGCAGACATGAATGCAATGTCTTGCATGCATAAAGTGTGAGTGAATGAATATATGTAATTTCTTAGCTGTTCCCTGTGAGGACTGCCAGGGTTCTTCCTGGCCACCCTTCAGTAGGAGATGCCACATTGGTGCCAGGCTCTTCCAGACTGCTCCTCTTGCTTTAGTTCTTGGTCCCCAGTGACTTGAGGCACTCTGTCATGGTGTCTAGTATTATTCTCACCCCCAGTTTTCATGGTGCCACTTCTCAGTAAGCTTCCCCCCACCCCCCAATGAAAAAGAAAACCCTATGATTGATGTGCAACGGGGAATTAGAGTTTGAATGAAAACAGATGTTTAATTTCAGGAATAGGTAATTATCATTTACTAATTGTTCTTTATGTTTTCTTTAATGAATGGATCCCCCACCCCCATTCACTGCCTATTTTTTTAAAACTGTGATTTTATTTATTTATTTATTTATTTATTTATTTATTTAGGTTTTTCCAGACATTACTTTTCTGTGTGGCTCTGTCTGTCCTGGAACTCAGGGGCTCTATAGACCAGGCTGACCTCAAACTCAGTGGTCCACCTGCCTCTGCCTCGCAAGTGCTGGGATTAACGGCATGTGCCACCACGCTTGGCTTACTTTGTTATTTTCCGTCATATAAATTTGGTTGGCAAGAGTGCCTAGCTTAGATTCAGAGCCAGAGCTGTGTTTGGCTTTGAACTCTAGCTCTGTCCCTTACTTGCTATGTGATCGTGTATGAATTCCTTAACGTATCTCTTCTGGAAGGGAGGTTCCGGGTATCCTTTGCCCCATCAGGTGGACGGGAACTGTCCATATAAATGCTTAGTGCAGTAGTACAGAGTGAGCGGCTGTTTTCATTAAATTAAATTCTACAACTTGCAGTTTGTTTCATTTGATTGGTCTGTGCATGGTTTAATCCACACAATGGCTGCATACACTTGTCCTCTCTGTGAGGTTTGGTAATATATTAAATGTATTATCTTTATTATACACACCTGCTTTTTTTTTTAAATCTAGCTGTGGAATTACTCTGATTCCTCAAGTTGCAAATCAGACAGTCAGACTGCTGTGTGGGTTTAAAATAGCTGTCAGCTTTCTTGGAAGGGGGCGGGGAAGGGTTAACTAGGTTCTGGTGTAAGTCCCCATCACATTTGTTCCAGCCTTTTAATTCCTGTTATGATTAAAAATCACAGCATCTTAAGTGTGTCGTGTTGTCTGTCTTCACTTGCCTTTGATTTTCTTGGGTAAATATTTCTTTAAGCAGAGCTAATCTAAGCAGAAGGAATCTTGCAGCATGGGATTAATTAATACCTTTCGATGTCTACATTTCCCTTTTCAGTTTTTATGCTCAGCACCATGTTTACTTTTAAACATCAGAGCAGCTGGCTTTAAAGTTGTTTAAGACGGCTCGTCTAGCGAGTTCCGTGCCCACAGAAAGCTAAATCCTCATAGACTCCTTCCTGTATGTAACCCGGTTGGTTTTTTGTGGTAAGACTTGGGTGTCATCTGAGGGCAGTGGCTATGTCTATGCAGGCTTACTATTAAAATTAATTGTGTGTGTGCGCGTGCATGCACGTGTGTGTGCTCACGCACGATGTGTGCATGCGCGCATTCACTTGCACTTGGCACATACAGGCGTATGCTATGTCTGTGCATCAGATAACAACTTTGGGGAGTTGGTTCTTGCCTTCTACCCGGCTGAGGCAAGGTCAGTCTTGTTTCTGCTACTTGATCATTCTCCTGGTTAGTTGGCCCATGAACTTCCAGGTGATTCTCCTTGTCTCCAGCCCTCATCTCTACGTAGGAGGGCTGGGATTATAGATGTATGCCACCAAGTCTGGGTTTGTGTGTCAGTTCTGGTAATCAACTTCATGTCTGCAGGCTAGCGCTGCAGTCACTTTTACCTGCTAAGCCACCTCCCTGACGCCTACTCCCACTTATCCTGGAAGCCACCACCTGGGGTATAGGGGATGACTAGTTAAAATGATAGACTTGAGTGTTGAAGAAGGCAGAATCCTCACTCTAGAGGTCCATTGGGTGGAAGGAGGAGGTGGCCAAGAAGAGAGCACTTCCCACCAACGCACAGTTGAATGGAGAACATATTGATGCCTGTTAGCCTGTGATCGATAAAGTAGCTGTTGGCCTATCTCAGAACAATCTGAAATTAGAAAATAAAGCACAAAGCCTCCAAGCCCACGTTTGCTGAGGCAGCATGGATGACTGTTTAGTTTTCTAGGCTGTTCTGATCCAGTGTTTGAGCCATGGCATTAGAAGGTTGTTTCTTAGACGTACTGCTAATTGGAATATCTGGGCAGTGAAATGAAACAAGAGTACAACTACTGATGGCTGGTGCTATAATTTGGGCCTAGGGGCCTCAAAAGGACCATGTGTTAAAGGTACCATGGAGAGGCAGTGGGCCCTTTTGGGGGTGGGGTCTACTGGGAAGGTATCCTTGAAGATGATACAGAAACCCAGGCTCCTTTACTCCCATTCTCTCTCTGTCTGCTTCCTGCCTGGATGGGGTGAGAAGTCCTCCTGCAGCCCTCCTGTGCCACATGTTGCCGTGAACTCTTACTGTGCCACTGAAGACCCTTAGCAACAGTTAAGGCCAGTTGACCATGGACTGAAGCTGTGACCTTTGGATGCCTGTCCTGTAAATGCCAGCGAGCAGCAGAGGCAGGAACACATCTTAAGTTGTGCTTTTGTCTGTGAAGATGACAAGTTAGCACCCTGGGAGACATGGCCTTCATACCCTGGCTGGCTTTCCAGGGAGCTGGGCCAAGGCAGTCATTCCAAAGCTCCTCCCACTCAGGGGATAAGCTACAGTTTTAAGATTTGTGATGTCTTTGTCTCTTTTATCATCCTTGGTACCTTTTTCTCCTTTTCTGTGTCTTTGGGCTCAGGTGCTGTGGGATCACTAGTCTAGTTAGTGCTTGTGGGTATTGATCCTGTATTCCTCCAGGTAACCCCTTAACTGGAGAGTCAGAACAACGAAGTCATTGGCACTGTGTATGTGCTAAATTAATAACAGCACATGTGTGCAGATTCTGTTCTACAATACAGAATACAAATGTGTCTTTATCCATCTCCAATCAAAACCTCTGAAACCTAGAGTCAGGAAAAAGTTGATTATCTCCTGTATTTTGTAACATCGACAGAAGCTGACTAATATAGCTGAGTAATCCTAGAGATTTTAATTCAAGTGTGGGGCTAGCCTGGGACATTGTGACTTTTGTCTTTTATTATTTGTTTTTTGTTTGTTTGTTTGCTGCCACTTTGTAGTTTTCATTTGTTTCAAGCATTTTCATAACGAGCGAGGCATTTCACTGTGACCTCGAGATTGGCGTATATTTTATCTTTGCATATTTGTGTTGAGAAGTTTTTGGTTCCTTGAATGAGGAGGACAGCACTGTGGAGGGGTCTTCTTTTCCTTCCACTTTTATATGGGATCTGGGGATTGAACTCAGTCATCAGGCTTCCATGACTTTGTCTCCTGCACTGTCTTGCTGGAACTCAGCTTTTTCCTACAGCAGTTGCGTTTGCTTTTTGTACCCTACCCCACTCTGGATGGTACATTCACTGCATAGAACAGTGCTTGATGTGCAAGAGCCATGCTGTTGAATGGCTGGTGTCACTGAACGCCTATGGATTCCCTTCTCAGCACATTTTCTTGGGTACCCTTGTCGGAAGTGGGATCATCAGCGTGGGTCTTGTAATTTTATGTATATGGGTGTTAAGTCTGTGCATGCCTGGTACTTGTGGGATCCAGAACAGAGCATTGGTTCCCTAGTTGTGAGCTACCATGTAGGTGCTGGCAATAGAACCTAGGTCCTCTGGAAGAGCAGTTAGTGCTGTTTTGTTGTTTTTTGAGACAGGGTTTCTCCATGTAGCCCTGGCTGTCCTGAAATTCATTCTGTAGACCAGGCTGACCTTGAACTCAGACATCTGCTTGCCTATGCCTCTTGAGAACTGGGATTAAAGGTATGCACTACTATGCTCAGCTGAGTTACTGTTCTTAACCACTGAGCCATCTCTACAGCTACCCAACATGGCTCCTTTGCAGTATAATAATCCTGTCTTCTGTGCCCAACCCAGTTGTCATCTAATGTGGGTTGAGTTCAGTTTATAAAAATGGTTTCTGGAGAGGAAGCAATGTTTGATTTCTGTTCTCAGGCTTTTCCCTTGCAGGGTGATGAGGCCCTTTCTGGCAAGGGTCTCACCTTCCTTGAAAAGGTGAGTTAGTTTGTGATCTGAAGCTAGCTTTGTTGTTGGAGGCCTAGGATGATGAGTACCCCAACTCCATGGTGAGCTTTACTTAGCCGTCAGTTACTGGTATTTCTCTTTCCTCTATCTATTGCTATTTAAACAGCACTTGATTTATACTCCTAGATTTCCTTATGTACTTGTGTAGCATAGACTCATAGACATGGCTCCACTTTCATGCTCCCTATATCACCGGCATGTAGCAGCTCCACAGACACATAGTGGCTGAGGTTCAGTGAGGATCTTGCTTGACGTTCAGAGTCAAACCAATATCCTTAAGGCTCTTGAGGTGTCAGGCATCTTGTGACAGTGATGCCTCTTCCTGTTTCCTTATTTCCCCTCACCAGCAGTAGCTGGAAATTGCTTTTCATTAAAAATATGCCTGAAGCACACACTTGAGGCTACTGACTCACCTCTTCTAAGGGAGGAGTCTCCTGCCTTGGATGTGGGCAGTTGGAAAGACCATAGTGTCCCTGAGTCCCCAGCCCAGTTTACATTTTCTATCCTTAATAAGAACTCTTAGCAGGGAGCTGGGCCTAAGGTCTAGAGTTAGGGCACAGAAGCCATCTGAATTGGCTGCAGAACCATCCAACCTTCTTGTTGCATCAGCAGCCTTGAATAAGTCTCTTCTACATCTTCGTACCCCAGTCCCCTTATCTGTAAATAACGGAGTAGAGTCAGCACCCAAGTCAAAGAGAGAGGCTCTAAGCTCCTCCCGACCCCACCTCTCTGGGGCTCTCTTTTTCTTCTTGTGTTCTCTGCAGATCATGCGCTCTGGCCCTGGCCAAGTGACATCCCCATAACTTCAAGCTCACTGGTTGACAGATCAATTAGAGCAAACAGCCAGAGCCCAGCAAGGCTGCACAGTGCTCACAGCATGGGTTCCAGGGCTCTGTAAAGTACCCTTAGTGTTCAAGATGTAGTGAGGAGGAAGACATGGTAGTTCTTCCTCTGGCTCTTGGTCAACACGTGGCTCAAATGGAAGTACATGCAGACAGAATGGATTCTCTGCATAGCTTAAATTCTCAAATATTTATACCTTTTATTGCTTGTGATGCATGGTGGGCATGTGCGTGCCTGCGTGTGTGTGTGTGTGTGTGTGTGTGTGTGTGTGTTGTGTTTCATACCTTCAGTTTTGTCCTATTAGAGCCAAAAGGAGAATTTTGAAAAGCAACAGAACTCTATAGGGTCAAATTCCACAGAAAGTAAAAGTAAAGAAAAAAAAAGTTGGAGATAGGATCTCGAATACAAGTTCAAGCAAAAAGAGGCCAATGTGTGTTTGCTACCCCAGGCGCTGCCCCAGGGGCAAGGTCTTGACCTTAAATTGTGGCATTTGTGACCCACAGTTCAAAAGTCTTGCCCTTAACCTCATTGCTCCAGAGACAGAATTTTGTATGACACTGTTTGCAGTCTAACTGAACCTTATGTTCATCCAGAGACCTTACACCCATGGCTTCTTATTTCCTGCTTAGCTTGGGGGTGGGGCCCACATTATAATTTTTGAAAGGTTCCAGGGTGATTGCAGAATGCATCCAGATAGCTGCTGGTGTGCATGCACACAGAATAGGGGGCATTTATGGGCAGATCTGAGTTATTCAGGTTGTCAAACCTGATTTATTAGTCCAGAGTGCCCTTTTTATGAATTTACAACAGGATGCATAATTGAATGAGATACTGGATATACTCAGTGGATATGAAACCAGCCCTTATCTCCCTGCAGGTATGGGGATAGTGGTTAGGAGGGGGATGAGACATTTTTGGGACTGTCTGATGGCAGTAGGCCAGGGAGACTTGATATGCACATTGTACAGACACTTTCCTAGTAGGAATCAGTTTTCAAAGTCTCTAGGTCAAAGCCCTCTTCTGCAGTTTTGATTAGATACTGCCAGTACTTATCTTTTAAAAACATTATTGATTGATTGATATCTCACAATGTATGCTGCTCAGGCTGGCCTTGAATGTGTGATCCTCCTGCCTTACCTCTGGAAAGCCACCCCTCTCTGCTCTGGGTCTGTGCCTGTCGTGCAGGATTGAGTGATGCTCCCTTTTCCCTTTGGATAATGCCTGCTTTACTTTTTTCCCCCCTCCCCTTAATGTTGGGGATCTGGTCTAAGTCCCTTTTCATGCTTTTATTGGCATTTGTAAGCACATAGTCTAGGAACTGATTTGTCTGCTGGATGGGGGGATTTCTGTTTTTTCCTCTCCTGTTACCTGCTCTCTCTTGTTCTCTTTCCTGTTACTTCCTTTAGACTTTGTATGTGTTTTTGCCTCAACCCTGGAAATGGAGCCATCCATTTCTCTAGGAAGATGTGTTATCTTGTTCAACAGTAATGCAGAAGCACCATCCTGGGTATCAGGGATGCCTATTTCTACTGAATAACCATTGTGTGGTGGTGGAATTTTCAGAGATAGAACTGGGAAATTATGCAGAAGGGTAGTATGCTAAGAAGGGCCTTAGTTAGGGACCCCGATGTTTCCAGATAGAATTTGAATATAGAAATGTAATATTCCTTTCTACTTTACTGGTTCTTTCTTCCACACCAAGAATTCTAGTGCTTGTGCACATAGAAGGAAGCAACAATTGAACATCCACAAATCACTCATCTATTTTATCCTGTAACGCATAATTAGCACTTGCAGACTGATTATACTAATATCAGTATCAGTTATGATTACTGAAAACAGTTTGAAGATCTTTCTTTTGCAAATGCCATCTATATTCTGCTGTTTAAAAGGTGATTAGATGCTGAGCCTTGTGGTGCAGGTCTGTAATCCCAGCAAATCTGGAGGCTGAAGTAGGAGCATTGCAAGTTCAAGGGCAGCCTAGGCAGTTTAGGGGGCCTCAGTCTCAAAAAGAGAAATACATAAATGACTTGGCGTATGGCTTATTGTTCATTGGCAGAGTGCTTACTTAGCAAGTGTGAAGCCCCAGATGCAGTCCCTAGTACCATTAAAAAGAAAAGATGAGGAGAGCAACTGTTGAAATGGAGAGATGGCTCAATGGTTAAGAGTGGATACTGCTCTTGTGGAGGACTTGAGTTTGGTCCCTGGCACCAGCATTGCCTATAACTCCCCACTTTGGGGGACCTGCCACTCTCATCTTGATTCTGTGCATCTAATGTGCATATTGGCACTAATTTACATGTGGTCACACTCTCACATACATGTACACATAGTTAAAAAGTAAAAAAAAAATGAAAAAAACCTACTAGAGTCTGCTAAAGTTTAGCCGAGGAATGACCCCTTAAAACCCACTCTTCAGTCTGGCTGGGGAGATGACTCGATTGGTAAGGCACCCCCTTGTATGCGCTTGAGGACCAGAGTTTGATCCATCTAAGAGCCAGATGTTGGGGAGGCAGAGAGACCATGGCGCTTGCTGGCCAGATGATCTGGCTGACATAGTGAGCTCCAGGTTCAGAGAGAGAGACTCTCTACCAAAAAATAAAGTAGTGGGTGACTGAGGAAGACACTCAACATGGACCTCTGGTCTCCACACACAGAGAGAGTGGCACTGATGGAGGTTGTAAAAACCTTTTAGAAATGGGACGTTTGGAGTGGTGTCCCACAACTAATTCTAACCCTTGGGAAGCAAAGGCAGGAGGATCTAGGGTTCAAGATCATCCTAGACTACTTAATGAGTGTTGGGCCAACTAGGGCTACTTGATATTAGAGAGATGGTTCAGTGATTAAGAACACATACTGTTCTTGTGGAGGACTCAGAATTCAGTACCTAGCATCCATGTTGCATGGCTCACAACTACCTGTAACTTTAGCTCCAGAGATATGACACCCTTTTATGGCCTCTGAGGGGATTGCACTCATGTGGCACACATTCACACAGACACATACATACTCACAGATAAGCATAATACACCTAAAAAGTAAATAAATAAACAAACACATAAGTAGGGCCTATCGGGAGGTGTTCAGTCATGGGAGAAGTGCCCTTGGAAGGCCTCTAGGGCTCTGAGTTCTTCTGTCTGTTTTCATATCCTGAAGCTGAGCTGAGTTCTCAGCTTTACTCACTTTGGTATTCATCTTTGTTCCAGATCCCAAAGTGGCAAGGTCAAACTATTGCGAAGGGAACATCCAAGACTGAGAGCTAAATACTGTTTATGAAGAGAAAAGTTTGTCTCAGGGATGTGTTACAGTAATAGGAAGTAAGCAAGTTTTGCTATTGTGAGGGGTAGGCTGGAGAGTGGCCCTTTAAAAAGTCCCCACTCTTTAACCCCTGGAACCCATGACTGTTACTCAGCACAGAAGACTGCGTCCATGATTATGTTGTGGATCTTGAGAAAGAGAGGCTGTTCCTTACAATCTGTGTGGGCCTTAAATAAGTCATGGTTGTCCTCACAAGGAAGGCAGAGGGAGATTATACAGAGAGAAATGTAACCATGGAGACCAAGGTTGGGGTGGTTCTGTTTCAAGTCAAGTTGGAGGGGGAGAGGCAAGAAATGGACCCTCCTGAGAACATCTTCAGATAGTGCAGCTTGCCAGAACCTTTCAATCAGTCAGGTAAAATTGGTTTTGAATTTCTGATCTCTGGAATGGAGAAAGAATAAATTTTTAATGTTTTAAGCCACTGACTTTATAATCAATTGTGATGGTACAGTACTTGTCCAACATTGCTCAGGACTACTTAAAAAACAAAATCTCCCTTTAAACCTTCATTTAATTCTTCAGCAGTTATGTACTCAGTACTACTAAAACTTGGGTCTGTGTGCAATCATTTTGCTCATGTAAGATTCTTCTCTGGTATCCATAAGAAGGGTTCATGGGGATAATAATCCTTTTATTTTTCTGCATCTCATTAAGCTTTTGTCTGTGAAAGGTCAAAACTACTGTGTAGTGAGAAGTTTGGCTTCTTTAAAGACCCAGTTATGTTATGTGAATATGTTTTTGTTTTAATCCCAGGTGTGGGATATGAGACTGCTCAGTTTGTCCACAGCAGCTGACTATGATTTGTCTTGTGCTCTGGCAGGGGCATGATTCTACCAGCTGAAGATAGTTTTATTTCCACATGGAATTCTGGGTACTCTTGAAAGGCTTTAAAAATGCCAGGGCTCAGAAAGGCTACTGCTGTTTGTGCCTGCTGCTGCTTTGGTTGCTGGTTGCTGGTTGCTGGTTGCTGGTTGCTGGTTGCTGGTTGCTGGTTGCTGGTTGCTGGTTGCTGGTTGCTGGTTGC
>JADRCH010000010.1:446705-603011 GCA_019843965.1 Rhynchomys soricoides
GTTGCTGGTTGCTGGTTGCTGGTTGCTGGTTGCTGGTTGCTGGTTGCAACCAGCAGGAAGTCGTCTAAAGAGATCTATGCCCCCTTCCCCTCTAACCTTTCTTGCCTGCCTAGTTTTGGAGGTTTGGAAGAGATTGGGGTGGAGAAGGGTTATGTAGTTCCGAGAACCCAATAAAGTAGCCAAAAAATATGGTTGCACTACTGGAGGTAAAGTCTTTAGTTTACATTTTTTTTAGTGCTTCTTTTTCTCCAGTTGATAAAGCTGGACATTGATGTAACTTTTCCTTATAATTCATGAACTTTGGGAAAAAAACAAAATAAAACCAAAAAGGTGCCTGTAGGGTAGTCTCTAAAGTGCACTAATTTTACCAGAGATTTTCTTTCCATTTTAAAACACAGTCTCATATAGCTCAGGCTGCTCTCAATTTGCTATGTAACCAAGGCTAGCCCAGAGCTTCTGATCTTCTCAAGCTGGAATCACAGGTATGCACCATTACACTCAGTACTAGAGAATACCTTGATATAATTGTTCTAGCCTAGGTGTACAGTGTGCTTCCCTTTCCCACACTGGAGATTAAATTTAGGCCCTTGGACAGGTTAGATAAGGCTATACCACTCAGCTCCACATCCAGCCACAATATGCTCTTTTTAATATGAAGTTTCAGATCCATTTATTTATTAAAAAAAAGCATTCACTGTGAAGTTTTGTTTTCTGCTTCAGCCCTCTGAAGTCTCTTTTTCTCTTCCTATATTTCTCATTAAAATTTTCCCTAAGTTTCAGATATCTGTCAGATTTGATTTTTCTTACATTTCTTCTCTTAATCTTCACTTCCCTGCCCCCTCCCCCTGGCTGGGAATCAAACCCAGGGGTTCATATCTTAGGTCTTAATTTTTATTTCTAAACTAACTTTTCCAACTTCCATTTATCTTTTTGAAATCTGTCATTTCACTTTGAATTTTCCCGACTCTAATTTATGTTTTTTTCTTTCCAAGCCTTGCATAATTTAAAATATTTATAGGCTATTTTAAAATATGTTATGTTTCATGTGCTTTTTAAAACGTCTTTTGGCATGCTTCCATTGTCACATACCCCTGGAGATATAATTTCGTCCCTTACCCTCTTTCTTATAGAAATGCTTATAGACCTACTGCTGTTCTGGTAATATTTATATAACTAGTTTTCATGGGGTTTGAAAGGAGTCTTGAGGGCTGGAGAAGTGACTCAGTAGTTGAGTTGTTGTTCTTGCAGAGGACCTGGGTTTGGGTCCCAGCACCCACCAGCCATCTCCCAAACATCTTTCATCCCAGGTCCATGGTTTCTGACACCCTCTTCTGGCTGTCAACACACATGAAGCACAGGCGTACATGCGAACAAAACGCTCACACATATTAGAAAAGGAGTCTGGGTTTGGTGACTTTTCTAACTTAACAAAGCTCCTTTATTTTCATATCAATTAAAAGGCTGGTGGTCTGTTGTTGTGGGAAATATTTAAAAAAGAGTACGTCAAGTTCCCATGCTAAGCCCCGGCTCTCTCTGCCCCGTGGGGCTGGCTGGCTATGCACTGGTGGGCAATGGCTGACCTGTGTTATTTCATGGAGACTCTCTGACTCAGAGCTTTAAAATCTTTCCCCTCCTCCCCCTCTTCCTCTCCTCCCCTCCTCCCTCCTCCCCTTCCCCTCCACCCTTCCCCCTCCTTCCCTCCCCCTCTTCCCTTCCCCCTCCTCCCATCCCCATCCCATCCCCCTCTCCCTCCTTCTTTTTCAAGACAAGCTTTCTCTATTTAGCCCTGGCTGTTCTGGAACTCAGTCTATAGACCAGGCTGGCTTTGAACTCCTAGAGACTCACCTTCATCTACCTTCTGAGTGCTGGGACTAAAGGCATGCGCCACCTCCACTACCCCATTTAAAGGCTCTCAGGTAGTTCCAACTGGCTTTGCTTGCTATATAACTTGTTATATAAGTAAGGACAACCTCTTTAATCTTTGTTAGTGAATGTCAATTAATATTCTTAATTGTTAGTAAGTTTTAGGGTTATCTTTCATTCTTTCATTTCACTTTGCTTCTGCTGGCATTTCAAGAGACAATTAGCAGTTTAAAATTTCATTAGTCAGTGGTATTAATCAAGGGCTTCAAGCAGAGACAACATATTAGAGTTGTAATTTATTTTTTTGCAGGGAGGTGACTTTTTTGAGACAAAGTCTTGTTTTGTAACCCAAGGTGGCCTCGAACTTGGGACCTTTTGCCTTGGCCCTCTGAGTGGTAGGATTACACGTGTGCACCACTGTGCCATGTAAAAAGATATAATTGTCAATGGAGGCGTTAACGAGCCTTCCCTCTTTAGCATCTTATTTTTATCTATGTAACTCCAAAGATGGCAGAGTCCCCATTTTCCACGACAGAACAGTTTATGTAGAGACAGCTTTCACTGTAAGAAGATTCCTTCCTTAGTTTGAACTAGTGCCTCTGTAGAGCCTTGGTAGTAAGAACCACAGTTGGGCTTCTTGGCATTAATTAATTAATTAATTAATTAATTAATTTTTTGATATTAGGAAGTATTTTAGGCATATGCTATAGGCAAAACTATAAACACAGGGCCTAGTGAAGCACATCTCTAATCCCAGCACTAGGGAGGTCTAGGTCAGTGAATCTCTGAATTTTAATAGCAAATTACAGTCTAGGCAGGGTGGACTACTTAGTAAACCCTTAAGAAATAAAATGGAACAAAAAAGAAATAACACACCCAGAAGAGAACATGCATGGTTTAAGTCCCTGTATATTAAATTTGTTTTCATTCTTTTCTTTTTCCTTGGAAGTAAATACCATCTCAAACCATTGATTTAGTTTTTCCTTACATTCATCATTTTGAAAAACGTGTAAATTTGGTGTGATGACATGTTCCTGTAATCCCAGCACCCTGAAACAGGGATATGTGAATTTGAGGCCAGCCTATGCAGTGTGGTGAGACCCTGACTCAAGAAGTTTGCCATATTTAATTATTTAACACCATTTTTTAGGGGCTGGAGAGATGGCTCAGAGGTTAAGAGCACTGACTGCTCTTCGGAAGGTTGTGAGTTCAAATCCCAGCAACTACATGGTGGCTCACAACCATCTGAAATGGAATCTAATGCCCTCTTCTGGTGTGTCTGAAGACGGCTACAGTGTACTCATATAACTAAAATAAAGAAATCTTAAAGCAAAAACACCATTCTTAGTCTTTCTTTGTGTGTGTGTGTATGTGTTTTGGGGGGTACTTGTGTGATGTATGTATGTTTTTGTGTATGGGTATGTACACATGTGTATACAGGTGTGCATTCTTCTCTGTTCATGTATGTATGTATGTATGTATGTATGTATGTATGTGTGTGTGCATGTGTGTTTATGTGTGTCAGAGGTCACCATGACTATCTTCTTCTGTTATATCATGCTTTCTTACCCAACGTGGAGCTCCGTGATTCTCTTAGTCTGGCTGGCCAGTGGACTCTGGGGCTCTGTCTTTCTCTACCCTAGCCCCAGCATTGGGGTTAGAGATACACACTAGCACACCTAGTTTTTATGTGAGAGTCAGGATTGGAACTCAGATCCTCAGGCTTGCTCAGCAGGTGCTATGCTGACTAACCATCTCCCCCGTCCCCAACAGTAACTTTTTGAGGTTTAGTTTTATTCTTTCTTTCATTTGTTTTCATTGTTAAGTAGTATTCCATTGTGTGGGCATACCATCATTTATGCATTTTTCTACTACAGATTTGGGTTATTTCCAGTTTTTCAGTGTATAGAATGCCACAGTAAACATTCTTATTTAAATCTCTGCATCTCCTTAAGCACCACTGTAAGTTGTTAGTCATAGACTTGGGGAGTAGGAGAAAGAATGGGCACATCCTCCACTTCCTCCACTTGTGTGACTCCTGGAGGAATGCAAGTTGATGGTACATGTATTCTCTGCTGCTCTGTTTCGGGCCCATTCAAGCACTTGGTTTTGTTAGCATTTTTTTTTGGCCAATATGCTTGATGTGAAATACCTAAAAAAAAAGATCTCCAAGGAGCAGAAGACATGCTCAGTTCTACCAAAGGAACACAGTCAGCAAAACTCAGGTTATAGAAAACCCACAGGAAAATGATCTGGGTTTTCTAATAACCACCTAAAGTAAATTACAGAGAAGAAATTCAAGAGGAGCCCAAGGATTAAAAATAGACGAAGGAAGCAGTTGTAGTTTGGACTTCATTTGAATATTAATTATAATGAAATCTAGAGCAATGTCTTTGAGCTGGTGAGGGGATTCTTGGGCACTGACTGATGGCAAAAATCAAGGATAGTGGTCGTGAGGCTGTTTAAGGAATGGTCACTGGGAGATGGCTCTCTTGGTAAAGCATTTGCAGTGTAAGAATGAGGACCTAAATATCTAAAACCCACATAAAAGGCTGGGTATGGAGACTCATGCCTGTATCTTAGTATTGGCGAGGTGGGGACACGTGGATCCCCGGGCCTTGCTGGCCACTCCCTAGCCAAATGGATGAACAGCACCTGAGGAACACGGACTCCTGCCTCCACACATATGCACACATGTTCATGTGTCTGCATTCACAGGTGCCTGGACACGCATATACTCACGATTTTTATCTCGTATATTTTGAATTCCATTGGAAACAGTTTGATATCTGAGGTTTCCTGTAAGGTGAAAGGCCAATGAATTGGGGAGCAATGTAGAAAGGCTAAACTAAGTGACTGAGTTGGTGGTGACTGAAACTAGGTCACCCCTGGGAACCATTGACTGCATTTTTCTCTACTTTTGGGCATGCTTAGGATTCTGAAGTGCTGAAACATGAAATGAAAATGGAATGCTTGGCATAGATCTGACTCGAACAGGGAATATCTGAAAAGTCCTGTGTGGATGGTATGGAACTTCATTTCTGTGTTGTCCCTGTACATTAGAGACAAGTTCCCGGAGGAGTAGAGCACATGTGGATGACTCTGATTTGTCCCTGTTTGAGTTCACTGGTTTAATGCTCACCAGGCCATCAGCGCATGCTGAGGGAGGCAATCCAAGCTTGCATCTTCAGGAGGCCCTTCTTTAGAGGACCTCTCTACGTTTCTTTCACTCTGTTTTGTCTTCTGTTATTCCGTCCAGTCCTCTACAAACTTCAGGGTCCTCTGGGTTGTTTCTCCAGCCTCAAGTTTCACAGGTCTGTTGAGGGGCTGTGACCTCAGAACAGCTTGGATTTAGTCCTTCCACTGCCCTGCCCTGTTGCTTTGCGTTCATCAAGTAGGTTAAATTCTATACGCAGTCCTGAGTAGGGAGAGGTGCTTGTATTTTATTTTTTTGTTGTTGTTGTTGAGCCTCTAGCATGCTGTCTAGAGTTTTGCACTAAGTCATTCGTGGCCCACTGTCTGTCTGGGCACATAGTCACTAGCTAACCCCCATTCGACCCCACCCCCTTTTTTCAGTACATATAATTCTGCTACTGAGTTACATCTCAGACCCATTTTCTTTTGTTTTTATTTTAAGACAAGTTCTTTCTAAGTTGCCTAGACTGTCCTCGAATTCACTGTGTATCCTTGAGTGGTCCTTAAAATTGAGATCCTTCTAAGTTAGCCTCCTGAGTAACGGGATTCTAGGCTCCTCCTACCAGGCACGGCAGCCTTTGAACATATCCAAGGAGGTGAGCAGAGCCAGGGGGACCCAAAGAATATTAAACTATAGATCATATTGATACTACCCTTACACCCAGTGCTCTGGAGTTCAGGGAGCTTTTCATGTAAGTGTGCCGTCTCCTGAATTCCTCCTCTACACACCTATGCTCAGTGATGAGGTGGTTAGTTGTGTCCAAGGCTCCAGTCATCATCATCTGACGATCACCTCCTTGCTGTCTCTGCTTTGTCACACTCCCTCCTTCTTTTAGCCAAAGTTAAAAATATGCTAGGTGATGCCAGTGGTGGATCATTTGTACGGCACAGGTGACCACAATTATTGCCATGGCCAAAGAGTAACAATTACTACTAATGTCAACTCAGAACATAACTGTGCTCCAGGGATACTGGGAACTTGAGTCCTTCACCCTAACCCTAACTAATATTTAAAAATAATAAGGCTTAATTCTCTTTAAAATGCTGTGGTATACATATTAAAATTAAGTAGCTGTATGTGGTGCATACATTAAGCATCCAGGAAGAGTGTTAAGATGGTTAACCCTCTCAGAAAAACAAACACCACATAGTGTTATCTTTGTGACTTTAGGTAAGATGAAATACTTGCCTGAGTCATGGCACGAATGAACATCAGAGCCAGGATTTGAACCAATGGCTATCTGATGCCAAGGCCTGAGCTACAGCCATGAAATTACTCATTATTCACTCAGATAACATTTATTGAGCATCTGTCTCCTGCATGTCTTTTGTCCTAAAACAAATCCAGAGGGTGATAGGAAATGGTATACTTTTAGACAAGAATAAGTTGTTTGAAGGAAATAAAATGGGGCCAAATCACACGAAGTATTCAAGGTATGTGACTGGGGCTGCTTTTTCTGGCTCATTGGGGCTTTCTAAGTTAGACAGAATTTGACAGAGCATCAAGTGGGAAGAAGCCCTGTGGTGGGAACTGGTGTGTTGTCTTCGGGGAAGTGTACATGGGGAAGGTGAAGCTATTGGGAGTCAGGGTTTCCAGTGAGGGTAGAGCTTCGGGGCTTCTCCTTGATTACCTGTGGCTGTGGTGAGGAGTACCACCTTTGACATGGAGGAGAGCTCATTGACCTATGACGGAACTCATTTCTGGGAGAAAGACTCCATGCCACAAGAACGACTTATTTTTATTTTGTTTATTGTATTTTAAGACTTTTGGAGCTCTAGTCTCAAAATGAATAGGATGGTATTACGAACAGTGGAGAGCCCTGGCTTGCTTGCAAGTGTGAAATCTGTTTTAGGGTCTTAAATGATGTCAAGTGAAAGCAATGTCAACAGAGTGACTTGGTTGCCAGCAAGCTGTTGCAGTCAGAGGCTTCCCTGATGGATGGAGTACAGAGAGGGCCATGCCTGCCAAGAAGGAGGATGGTGTTCCTGGACCAAAAGGCACACAGGATTTTTGGATGCTGCTGCACTCCCTCGTGGTTGTGGAGAAGTTGCCCTCTTCCTCAGCAGGATGAGTCAATTCTGACTGGAGTTGGAGGAGAACTTGGACCAGTTGATCTCTGAAGTCTTCCATTCTGCAGACCAGGTAGCCTTATTGTCCAGGTATCAATCAAGCCATAGGCAGTAGACATGGGTGGTAGTAAAGATTCAGGGAAGATCCCAAATGATGTCCCTTTTGGCCAGACACTCCATGGTGGTATTTCATCATACCCCAGTTCTTCTTCCTAGGCAGCTAGGGAAGCCTGGATTATTCTGGGGTTTCTTATTTATCCTGGCGCTTTATTTAAGGTAGCTCTGGATTTTTAACCTAACTGGTAGTTAGTAACTGTACTTCTTAGAGCCACCTCCTTAAGGAGCCTGCCTGCCTGCCTCTTTGGTGGTTTGGGAACCCCAGTGGCAGTCTCTAAAGATGTGATATACTTCAGAATTCTTTCTTGGTGTGGCCAACAGAGGTGTTGTGTAGTGGCTGGGTGCCAGCAAAAACCTCAGAAGGGAAGGCTCGAGTTACCATCGTGGGAACTTCCCGTGGAAGGTACACTAGCATTTGACATTGAGTTTGACTGCATAGTTTAGGATGTTGCTTTCAGTCATCTTGGCCTCCAGTTGATGTATGTCTAAACATGTTGGGGAGGTTAGAACAGTGGCTCCTAGAAAGTCCATCCCTATCTCAAATTGTTCTTTGCTTGGGCTTTTAACATCAGTGTTACGTATGGATTTTAGACAGGTCTTCTTTCCTCAGAGCTTTCGATCTAAGACATTCTGACACAGATGCAAATTTGAAAGATAGACATCCTGAAGACTGTTTAATAGTGTTGTCAAGTCATGTGCTAAAGCTGTCATTTATGAAAAAGAAATGTTAAGTTTTACCTCTTACTTTTGCACTTTAAGTCACTTGTCTAAGTACAGACGTACTTATACCATAGACTGCATGGATTTGTGTCTAAACAGATCAGGCTTATACCAGTCATCCTCTGTATTAGTTACCTTTCCCATTGCTATGACAAGACCCCTGACAAAAATAAACGTAAGGATTTATTTTGGCTTTTGTTTGAGGGTGTGTACATCCTGGTGGTGCTATGGGTGTCAGTCATCTGGTCACTTTGTGCCTCTAGATGTTAAGCAGGGAGAGATGAATGCTGGTGCTCAGCTTATTTTTTCTTTCCCTTCCCCCTACTCAGTCTAGGATGCCAGTCTGTGGGAAAGTGCCACCCACATTCAAGATAACTTTCCCTCAGTTAAACCTTCTTGGAAACATCCCCAAAGATAAAAAATACATCTTCCAGGTAATTCCAAATCCATTCAAGTTGACAGTGAAGATAGGCTCTCATTCTACCTCCTGCCTACATTGTTTGTGTCCTTAATAAAACTACAGAATGAGTTGCTATACTCCAATGAAATGATGTGTAGGACTCCAGGGTGTGTGTGTGAAGTATCCTGAAGGTTTTACCATGCCTGGTGCTTTGTTAGTTGTTCTGTGCTCCATCTCTGCAGGAGCATGTTGGGACGGTGAAGTATATCAGGAAGAGGATGGTGGCACAGAGGTCGCTGAAAGAAGCAAGTTGACAAAATCCTGGTGCCCAGAGATAAGAATGAGAGCACACACATACCAGTCTCTTCCTGAAGGCCTTGGGGGAGGTGACATTTGGGACTGGCAGCAGGCCCATGGTGGGTGATTTTGGTTCCTGTAGTGAGCACAGTTGCTTCTGAAGGAGAAGGACTGGCAGATGGCCAAGCATGACTCAGTTGGCAGGACTTCCACATATCAAGTGCAGAAATGAGTCTGGGTGTTCAGTGGAGTCCTGTTGGTGGGATGTGCTATAGTGTGGGGCCTAGGCTGTCTCCGAGGGTGATAGAATACATGCCTGCACCTAGTTTCAAATAGTGGTGTGGTAAATATGGTTTTGTTTACTAGTCCATAGTCCTTGTTTAAGGTGTCATGGTGTGTCCACATACACAGACAGTTTAAATGGGAAGGATTCTGGTAGCTTTCGCTATGGATGCAGGTGGTAAAGAGGCCATGCTATTCTTCATCAGGACAAGATCATCCTGCTCAGCTGGCATATCAGTCAGGGTTCAACTAGAGAAATGAACCAGTGGGTAGTGTCTAAGGAGAGATGAACAGGAAGGAGCTGGCTTTTGCAGTTGTGGGAGCTGTTAGACGAGGCACAGGACAGTGTGTCGTGTGGGAACATTGTTCAAGAAGGCAAGCTGTTGCCCGTAGGTGGAGTTCCTTCAGGGGGTTCTAATCCTGCTGTGCAGGTCTTTTGGCCAAATCAGTCCCATCCAGATCACCTGGGTATCTCCCTCTGCATTCATGGTCTAGGGCTCCTAATCACATGCATACATATCTTCACTCACAGCAGCACCTAAACTGTTAGTTGTTTGGCTGATTGATAGAGGGTTGTACTTTCACCAGTTTGACACAGGAACATCCTCATACCTTGTGTTAATCTTGGGAGTTGGATACACTCCTGTAGTCAGTCAATCCCTCCTTCAACAGCTCTTTGATGACACTTCCACTGATCCCACCTATCTCCACTCATCCAGGGCGTTATGGTTTTTTTCAACTTTATCTAGTTCATCCTATTTATTTATAGTTTTATCTCTTAAGACATCTTCCCTTAGAATGGGTGGAAGGCCTTGCCAAGATTATGTATATTAGTTAATTTTCTTGAAAAGAAGCAAATTAAGAGAAGAGGAATTTATTCTGGTCAGTTTGCTGGGATATAGTCTGTCATGGTGGAGAAGACGTGGCTGCAGGTGGCTCCTCAGTGGCAGGAGAACATGGCTGGGATCCCTTATCTCATATTTCTGTGGGTCAGGAATCGGAGACATGAGCTGAAAGGGGACAGGGCTATGAACCTCAGGGCCCTCCCCCATATCAACTTACTCCTTCCAGCTAAGCCTCATCTGCTAAAGATACCACATCTCCCCAAAACTGCCCCTCAGCAGGGTCCAGCTATTCAGATGTATGAACCTGTAGGTACATTTTACGTCCAAACCATAACAGATAGGTTGGCGTCTTCTGCACATTTGTCCCCTGCTAATTCATGTCTATCCTGTAGTATTCTGAGTAGCTTCTCAGAAAATGGTGGCTGATAGTTGTGATTTTGCCCCAGCTTCCAGAATGCTTCAATTCATGGTCTATGTCTTTATGTAAGAAACAGCAATATATTTCACTTGTTAGCATTTACTCTGTCATTCACAAGCTATTATCCATTGCCCCACTGTGAGCTGGATATTGTTCTAGGTTACATCCGGGGATGTTACAGTGAAGAAGACAGAAGTAACCCTTGTTAGTTCTGAGAATTACACGCTAGACTCAGTGTTAGGCATATGGGTAGAAGGAGAGATAGAAGACTAATTATCATAATGTGAATAAAATGAGTAATGTAATTTCAGATAGAGTTAAGTGCATTGAAGAAATCACAGCAGTTTAATGTGACTCTAAATTTGGCAGCTGCTTTCTGAGTGTCAATGTTTTGCTGATTGAATGATATGGGGCAAATAGTTTCAGCCCTCAGAACCTCAGTTGCAATATTAATGAGAAAGGACAGGAATCCATGGGAGATTTGGATGTTGAGATATCCATTGTGGGAACCATTGCACGTGTGCACATGTTTATGAATGGGTCCAAGGAAGATGGACGGTCTGGTAGTTCGAACTTTGCTTTAGAGTGTGGCTCGGAGAGCCACAATATACAAGGAATATTGTATTCCTTGTCGTAGTCCTTGTCAGTACACGGACTCACTGAGTCAAATTTTAGCAAGGTGCTTCAACTGAGCCTGTTACTTAGGTTGAAATGTACTTCAGTGAGAGACTTCGGACAGATTGGACTCTGGTAGAGTAACTTAGGGCTAAAGCATTAGATTTGGGTTGGGAAGTGGATGGGGATGGACAATGTTGGACATAGGAAGAGTCAATTCTAAGGTATTTCTCCCAGAGTGAGGCCAGCCTCTGAAGAATCGACTTAAAAGAAACTATGTTTTGGGTCTGGAGGGATGGCTCAGCTGTTATAAGCACTTGTTGCTCTTACAGAGGACCCAGATTTGGTTCCCAGCACCCACATGCTGGCTCACAACCATCTATAACTCCAGTTCAGGGGAATCTGTCACCCTCTTTTGGCTTCTGCTAGCATTAGTCATGCATATAGTGCTGTGACATACAGCAAAAGACTCTCACACACATAAAAAAAAATCTAAACAACAACAACAACAAAATCAACTTGTTACCAAGATTGCGGAGCCATCAAATTATAATGGCATGTGTGCAGTTTTTAAATTCTGAGAAGTTTCCTGTCTTTGCACAGGGTGCTTCTCTCTGAGTCGTCTCTATACTACAGATGGTGATAGATTGAAAGGAGCAATAAATTGGAATTGATCTACACCGGAAGGCCTTTCTACCAGCTGTTGCTAGATAAATCACCCCATGTCAGGAAATGTCTCCTTTAAGGTCTTCAATCAGCCTTCATGAGGCTGAGCCTGTGACCTTGGAAGCTAGGGTTCTGCTCTCCCATCCGCATTGCCTTCTGCAGAAGCGGGGAATTGGCAGGCTGTGGTCTGACCATCTTCCGTTGTAAATACCACTCCAGCAACTGTTCCTCTCATGCCCTAGATGGCTGCTCCCTGTCACCCTGTGATAGCAGATCTGTTCCTCACCTCTGCTAAGTGCTTCAGAGAAAGATGCTGCCAGGACATTTCTGGGGCAGCTAATCTCATCCATGAGGTGGAGATTCCTCCGTGCTCCATTCCTCGGAAGGTGGTCCTATCCTCCTTCAGGTTCTTCTCTTGTCCCTTTGAGACCTGTTATACTCAAGATGTTTGCTTCCTTTAACACCACCTTTATGCTCAGCATTGCTCTGGTCCACTGCATTTCCTCCTAAGGACAGCTCAGGAGGATCTTACATGAGCTAGTAGCTTACTATCCTAGAATCCTTGTGCAAGACCTAGGGATCAGCCCTAAATACAGACATTTGTGGATCTGAGATTTCTCCCTCTTGTAATAGCCAATGCAGAAGATGGGTAAAACTCCAACTTGGGTACAGACTCAGGGTGGGTCACTTGGCTACCTTTTCCCCCCAGATCCTCTTTTGTAGATTGGTCTTCTCAGAGAGCTTTCAGTTTAATTTATTTATTTATTTATTTTTGATGCTCCTATATAGATCTGTGTTCTTCTAGGGGACGGGGAGCATATATTTTCATCAGTTTTGGAAAAGAGGCAGACCTTGTTCTGTTGTCTGAGTCTGAGTTAAATCCATTTTGTTTAAGTTATTTGACCTCTCGTGATGCTTTTTGCACATATATGTGTCTCCCAAGCACCAGGGGATGAGGAGCTACGAGTGCCCCTATGGACGCATTTAGACATTTTCTTGGGCTTAATCTAATAATCAGAAAATGCTGGCTTCAGTTTCCTGGGGACAGGAGCTCATTTCATGCACTCTGTTCATAGTGGCTGTCTCCAGATAGCATGGGCTTCCTTACATCTGTCCTGTCATCAGTGGATTAATGCTGGCCAGTTACAGCTAGCTTTGTGTGTGGATTTACTTGCTGATGCTTAATGGATTATAGCCTGTGCCTGACTCTGACACTCTCTCTCTCTCTCTCTCTCTCTCTCTCTCTCTCTCTCTCTCTCTCCTCTCACTAGAGAATTTACCACCATTTTTCTTTCTCTAGACAGGAAGCATGAACAGAGCCACCCTAGCTGTTCTCCTGTTGAGAGGAAAGCAGAGAGGCATAAAAACCAGGGCTCAAATAATATGCCCTGACAGAGAGAGCCCAAGGGTCTCCCCAGCTACCCCTCAGCCTGGATGGCTGGCCTCTTTCCTCTTCGCATTTTAGATATACTGCTGAGCCCAGTGGTGAAGGAATGTGTCATTGTGTGTCCCATAATAAAAAGGGCTGGTTCCCTGCCAGGCTGCAGCTAGGATGCCCTCTAGATCTTCCTGTGAAGAGCCCAGCTATTCTTCCTGCTTTTCCAAGAAGGCTCTGAACAGGAAACTGTGGTGTGTGTGTGTGTGTGTGTGTGTGTGTGTGTGTGCATGTAGAAAAAGAGGAGGGGAGGGAGCGTTAGTATGCATCAGGACACAGGGGTCTTCCACTGTCTTCTGGGAGCCTTAAAAACCCTTTGTGGCTACTGGCCTTCCTATAGACAGGTCCACATTTCCATCGTTTGTTTCCACTTTCCTATGTCAAGACTCGTACTGTAGCTTCAGTGTGGAGGGCACATTGCACTGTCTTCTCTCACAATGTTATGAGAAGATGCAGATGAAAAGACTGTAAGATGTTTCCTCAACCCCAAGTTCCTACAAAGTGTGTTGTCTTTCTAATTCCACAGTTAACTCTTGATACTCCTCCACAGGTTTTCTGTACGATTAACCAGTATTCATAAGTGCTTTTATACATCCATTGTGCTCTGAAGTGAAATCGTGATCATCCATATTTTAAAATCTGCTTGCACCTGCTGTAGGCCCTGTATGTCACTGGGGTTGTGCAGAGGTTGTGGTAGAGTAGAGGTCGCACATGTCTGGGAAGGTTCTGAGTTCCTCTGAGTCTTGGCAGCCCAAGCCTTTGTCTTAGTCAGGGTTACTATTGTATCATGACCAAAAAACAAGTTGGGGAGGAATGGGCTTACTTCACAATCCATCTCAAGCAGGGAAGGAACCTGAGGGCTGGAGACTGTGCAGAGACCATGGAGGAACACTGCTTACTGGCTTGCTCCTCATGGTTTGCTCAGCCTGCTTTCTAATAGAATCCAGGAACAGGTACCCAGGGATGGCACCACTCACAGTGGGCTGTACCCTTCCCCATCAATCACTAATTAAGAGAATGCCTTATGAGCTTGCCTGTAGCCAGATCACATGGAGACAGTTTCTCAACTGAGGTTCCCTCCTCTCAGATAGCATGTGTATCAAGTTGACATCAAACTAGTCAGCACATTCTCTCTTCTCAGAAAACTGCCCCTAAACAAAATTTAACATATCATTTCAGGAAGCCTTTGGCTCCTTATAGCAAAATTCACAGGGGTTTCTAGAAGCCTGGGATAAGACTCATCTTGATGAATTGGTGTTCTTATAATTTACCATCATTTCCAACATTTTGGGGGAGGTAGAGGTACCAGTTTTTTTCTTTTAAAAAAAATTATTTAGTGTGTATGTCATGGTGTGTGTGTGTGTGTGTGTGTGTGTGTGTGTGTGTGTGGTCAGAGAACAATTTGAACGAGTTGGTTCCCATTCCACCATATGGATTATCATACTCAGGCTTTCAGACCTGGTGGCAAGAGCCCTTACCTACTGATCCATCTCACCTGGCTCAGGTATTTTCCTATTAAAGAAAGAGCTAGAAACCAAAGCACTCTATTGCCATAACAACCTAAGAGGGACTGCTCTGGGAAGTCTGGCAGGGATTATTCTAGTAGCCTGTGGCGCAGCACAGCCAGTCTGGAGAGTCTGTGGATGCCTTCCAAAAAGGGCTTTACTTTCCTGGTTTACAGACACAAGCCAACGTGAAACCTGATTAACCGGGAAGGATTTACAAGACATAGCTATGCTGGCACGGGGAATGTGCCTGTGTTTTCCTGAGAACTGCACTGAGGTGCCTCTGCTTTAAGCTTCTCTCTTGATAAAAGTGAAATTTCTTCTCAGTTTACTCTACAAAAGCCCCAAACAAAACACAACAAAACCAACGGCAAAAATGTAAGCAAAGGAAGTGTGTTGGCTGCTCTTTTTGTTTTGGTATTTTGTTTCGCTTTGTTTTTAAATGTTGTTTAAAATTTGCCAACACAAAGAGGACTCAGTTTAAAAGGAGATGAGACCTACTCAAGTGACTTTTTTCTCTATGAGAAGGGTTGTGATCTCTCCCCAGTTTTCTATGCAGCTCTACATTTCTCTTGAATCTTAGAGCATTTGGCTTTCAGGCTTGGGACCTCAATCTGGTTTCTTAAGGTACTGAAGGGCAACAACAGGGATGCTTACTGAATACAGGGACTTACAGGGACATTTGGAATTGCCAGGAACTGTCTCTGGGGACTTCAAGTGTGAGTCCTATTAGGGATCTTTGGCTCCCCATGACGGAAACGGATGTTGAGGAGGAGGCAGCATGGGTGGTAACAGTCTGTACGCAGCCCAAGTGAAAAATAGGATCTGAGGTGAGTGGTGGGATGTCTTCATGCTGTTGGGGGCGGTGGAAAATTTCCTCCAACCTCCTACGAAAGCTGCTGGGTTTTAGGCAGCGGCACGTGCAGGTGCCAGCGAAGTGTGTGTAGGTACATGCATGTAGGTATACAAAGGAGCTTCTCACACTGTCTCATCAAATCATGCTGTTATCTGAGGACCCACCCTAAAGAAAGCCTAAATATGCTCAACTGCTTTGTGAAGTGTCTGGAAACAAAGTGAAACTAAGTTATTCTTTATGTGAAAAGTGCTTTGGTGAGGGAAACCTGTTCAGACATTTAGCAGATGGGCAGGTAGGGAACAAGGACAAACTGACAATCTGGCCCAGGAACTAGGCAGAGGATTGATCTGGATTTTCTCCTTCTCTTTTAAACATGTTTCCCCAGTGTCATCTCTACGTCTTCCCCACTCCTGACTGCCTTTCTCAGCTCTGCTGCTACCCAGAGTCTTGATACCTCTGCTCTTCTCCTGGAGTTTGTTTCTCTTGGATGTGAATTCTGTGCTGGCTGGCTAGCTTAATGTCATCTTGACACCACCTAGATAAGAGTCCTTTTAGAAGAGGGAACCTCAATCAAGAAGATGCTGCAACCAGATTGGTCTGTGGGCAAGCCTGGTGGATACTTTGTTGATTTATGTGAGAGGGCCAAGCTCACTGTGGGCAGTGCCACCTTGGGCTGATGGTCTTGGGTTTTATCAGAAAGCACACTGAGCGGGCCATGGGGAGCAAGTCAGTAAGCAGCAGCTCTTGATGGCCTCTGAATCAGCTCCAGTCTCGAGGTTTCTACCCCGACTTTCCTTAAACGATGGCCCAAGAAGTGAAAGAGGAAACACCTTTCCCTCCCCAAGAAGCTTTGGACATGGAGTTTCATCACAGCAATAGGTACCCTAGCTAAGATTCTGAAAAGAGAGCCACACTAAGTTGGAGACACAGCTTATTGTACAACCATGCAGAGCTGAGTTTGGTAATCACAATGCATGTAAGAAAGCTAGGCATGGTGGTGCATGCTTGTAACTTCAACCTTGGGGAGCTGAACAGAGGTGGATCCCTGAGGCTCAACTGGCCAGCCAGCTTAGTAAGTGAGGGAGCTTTCATTAAAAAGCAAGGAGGGGGAGGGGGTGGAGTGGAGGCTGGAGATACAGCTCAGTGGATAAGAGCATTGGTTGTTCTTCCAGAAGTCCTGAGTTCAATTCCCAGCACACCCATATACATAAATAAATCTTAAAAAAAATAAGGTGCATATGTTCTGAGAATGACCATTTCTGGGTCATACACACACACACACACACACACACACACACACACACACACCCCTACACTGGGATTCTTTTTCTGCAGGAGCAGAGTTCCCCATGGTGTGCCTCCCTCTTTCCATTTGGAACATTGTCTTTGAGGGATAATGAGTCCATTTGTGGAGTCTGAGAGATTTAGTCTACCTTGCTGAAGAGGAAATGGAAGCCCAGTGACTTGTCCCCAGTCTCACAGCTGGTGGTCATAGGGATGGCACCCCACTTTCAGAGTAGTGCAGTGAAAACGTGGCCCTGCCCTTAGTCAGCTCTGTAGCTACACAGGGTCTTAGTAGGTGCATTTGTAGAGTGAAGCCATCCTACAGGGCACTTGCACTATGCCTCTTCAGGTGTGCTCAGTAAATGTTAGCTAGAATCAGAAGAAACAACAGTGATGGTAAAAGTTAGCAAGAATTCCTTCTTCCTTTTCGTACCATGGACGAAGAACTGTTCTGGCCTCTGGACTGTGTCAGGACGTAGCACCCAGCTCCCTGCCTGTGTGGGATACATGCTTAGGTAATATGTCCACACCGGGGACATGAAGCAACA
This sequence comes from Rhynchomys soricoides, assembly GCA_019843965.1. Lineage (NCBI taxonomy): Eukaryota > Metazoa > Chordata > Mammalia > Rodentia > Muridae > Rhynchomys > Rhynchomys soricoides. The sequence continues at coordinate 463,822 of JADRCH010000010.1, forward strand.
TGGCAGCCAGGGCAGACTAACTCGTTCATGAGAAGCTAGGCCATCTGAAGCGAGCATATTACAACACAGGTGAACGTCTGCTTTAGGTCAACTTAGTATTTAAAAGAGGAAATTTATGGACACATAAATTTGGGTGAGTACCAGAATTACAAAATGATCTCTTTCTTTATGAAACAATTGATTTCTGGGTATATTTAAATAGAAAGCTCCAATTGAATGTACAAGGTTATTTACTGATATTTCCCCATATAAATAGCAGAATGACAATAGTATAAAGCAAGACGTGTGTGTGTGTGTGTGTGTGTGTGTGTGTGAGTAAGTGAAAGCTATTAATGTGGCATATTCAGAGACTATGCCGTTCTGTATCCCCCTTACCCAATATATAAACATGACTTTATTTATTGGCCTTGGGGATATCTTTTTAGTGTTTCTCTTGCAAATGTGATTCTTCATTTCCTCCCTAAACCTCTACATAGTAAGAATTTTACATTCACTGTTGCTACCCCACCCCTCACTAGTGTCCTTGAAACAGGATGTCCTTTAGCCCAGACTGGCCTTGAACTGCTGATCCTCCTATGAGCTGCCACACACCCGGCAGTTTTTTTTTCCTCTTATTTTGAGTTCATTTCAAATGTAGAGAATCGTAATTGCCAGTAGGATGAAGAATGATAATTTATCCTGCATTTATATTCACCCTTCCTTCTATTCACAAGCATTCAATCATACGAACTTTCCTTTTTCCTTGAAACGCTTTTTTAAAAGTTAGTTTGTGTGCACGCTGTGAGCCTGGGCACATGGGTGTGCACCACATGTATGTGGTGCCTGTGGAAGTTAGGAGACAACACGAGATCTTCTGCACCTGGAGGGATAGGTAGTGACCCCACCCCCATTGCAGGTTCTGAGATCTGAACTCCAGCCCTCTGGAAGAGCAGCAAGTATTGGTAACGTCTCCCCACCCCCGTCACAGACCATTTGGAAGTGAGCTGCTTACCTGAGCTTCTTTATCCCTAAGCATTTTTTGTGCAGCTTCTCGAGAAACAGAGTGTTTTCCTGTGCACTCACAGCACTGCTGTCAATGGAGGAAATAAACAGTGACACAGTACCTATTGGTCATGTTTCTGGTTGCCTTAACAGGGGGTAGCGAGATGGCTTAATGGGTAAAGGTGCTTGCTGCCAAGCCCGAGGACCAGAGTTTGATCCCCAGGACCCATATGGTGGGAAGAGAGGACTAACTTCAAGTTGTCTTCTGACCTCCACACGTATATGTCATAGCCCATTACACCCCCCCCCCATACAGAAATTAATTTAAAAAACTAACCAGTATCTGACAAAAGAACCTTAAGGAAGGAGAACTTTATTCTGGCTCACAGTTCTAGGGTTCACTCCATCGTGGCAGGGAAATCACAGGTGGCTGTGAACTGCCTAATGTGGATGCTAAGAACTGAACTTAGGTCCCTTGCAATACCTGCTGTTAACTGCTGGGCATCTCTCCAGGACCCTAACCCACACCCACATCCACACACATTCTCTGGTGTAAATTGTATTTCTCAAAATTGCAATTCAGTTTTTCCGATAGTATTTGCTTTTTCCCTACTTGTTAGCGATAAAGCTTTATTATACACTACATTTCCATATGAAAGGTTTTGTACTATTAGGTTACATTGTCTGTCCTTGGAGATGTACTCATTCGATTGAATTGAAAATGCTATCTCTAGTCTCCCATGGGTTAGCTCTGATCAGTCTTCATTCCTGATACACATTTACAAAAGTGTCATCCTACTATACTGAAATATTCAACATGATATTAAATATTGATAATCACCTTCATCATTATTCAACAGCTCTTAATGAAAATGCCTCGTACAAACGTCTGTGCTCTGGGCCTGTTTCTCTGTGGTCTTTCTTCAGTGGGAGATAGCTTTCCTCATTCACATCCGTGTGCCTCTTCTCCGATCCTTACTCACAGTACAGATATTTAAATGACAACACATGGGTTGTCCGAGTGGGGGAAGACGCTCCATGGCTGACCCCTGTGTTCTCTTGTTTTTTGAAGAGATGCTTCTGAACCATGCCAGAGCACAGCCTGGGACTGCTTTACTTGCTGGTCAGTTTGGGGGCTGTTGAGTCACTCCTGGGTAGGTCTGATGAATCCTTTGATTCTTTCTCTGGAGAACGTCATTTTTTCTTTGATAACCCCCTGGCTTGATTTCTCCTTTTCTCTGCACACAGGGATTCATGAAGACTTAGATGGATTATATTTTGTCAGCTGAGTTTACCAATTTTTGTGAGTTTTAAAATTAACTAATTTTTAGATTTATTTACTTATGTATATGAGTGTGTGTACATAGGCATGTTTATCACTCGTATGCCTGGTGGCTATTTGGATGCCCTGGAACTGGAGTTACAGGAGGTTGTTAGCCACTAGGTGGGCACTGGGAACTGAATCCCAGTTCTGTGCCAGAACAAGTGCTCTTAGCCACTGAGTCATCTCTCCAGCACCTTTATTCCTTAATATTTGTTTGTTTGTTTGTTTGTTTAGATAGGGCCTCATGTATCCCAGGCTATCCTCAAACTTGCTGTGTAGCTAAGGATGGTCTTGAATTCTTGATCCTCTCGTCCATACCCTCTAAGTGGTAGAGTTACAGATGTGTACCACTGTGGCCAGTTTTATACAGTACCTGGGATCTCATCCAGGGCTTCTTACATGCTTGGCAAACACTTTACTAATTAAGCTCCATCCCCAGCCATCTGAGTATTTTTGAGACAGTGTCTTACCCCAGGCTAGCCCTGCCCTTATGAACAGTCTCTTGCCAAGTGCTTTGAACTCTCAGCTAAGCTTTCTCTGCTGTGTTGTCTGCATTTCTTATGTACATGCCTCCTCCATGATGCCACTCAAGGCCTTAGATGACAATTCTAGCCCTCTGTGGCCTGCCCTCCATCTTTCTCATTTGTCCTGTGGTCACACATGCCTCACGTCAGCATCTGGCTGTTTTCTCTAAGTGACTGCCCCTTCAGTAAGTAAAGCAGGCACCTATGCCATCCAAGTTCATTTTTTGAAGCATTCTTCCATCATTACCCATTAGCCTATAGTTGAAGCTTCGTATGCTGCTCAGTATGGTCTTGTCACCTCCCACAGGCCACACCATGGTGTCCTACATTTATGCCTGGCATGTTTTCCCAACCCAGATACCCTCTATCTTAGATCAAATGCTGCATCTCTGATATTGTCTCTGAGCTCAGCCTCCTTCCAAGATTACCCCATCCCTTCTGAGTCCTCAGTACACTGGTGCCAGTCTTTGCGGGGCCTCTAGCTCCTTGAGGATGGAAATCTTCTTTATTAAGTTTCTCTCCCTCTTGGAAAGCATGGTGTTGTTTCCATAGCCACACTTGTGTGCTGAAAAGTGAATGAATTCTTGTGTTTTCCAGGTACAAGTGTGACCTATCATTTGAAAACCAAAGCAGTGTTTAGAGAGCTTGTAACACTACAGAAAACAGATATCATGCTGATAGTATCTGGGATTTGATTTGTCGTATTAATTCTTCCTATCTAAATTGCATGTCACTTAAGGCCAGCGGCCTCTCTAACTCCCACAGTAATGGATGTGATTAATACATTGCTCAAAAGTAACACACACTGCTTGGCTTAGTTGTGTAGTATAGCCTACTGGAGGGAGATGCTGTGCTGGACTTGGGATCCCCGTTTCTCTCACCTCCGCTGCCTGTACCACCAGGTTCACCTTCTAAGTGTCAAGTTTACTGCAGTATAGCAACGGCTATCATCTGTTGAGCTCCTATTCTGACGGTGGCTCTAATAAAATCAGGCCTGTAAGGAAGGGGCCATTTTTCCCTTCTGCAGATAGAAGGAACCAAGGACACAGAAAAGTTAAGAAATGGGACCAAGGTCTCGAGGCTCCTAAGGGGCAGCAGCGTGATGTGAATACATCTTAGGGACTGTGGTTCTCCCTAGCAAGTGTAGGCGTGGGTTTTGTTTGCCACCATGCTTTGCATCTGGAAGAGTCTGACTGTGTCTCAGCTTGGATACTATAGGGTTGAGTTTTCATTTCTCAGGCAGAAAGCACACGGCCATTCTGGCATCTGTGTGTTTCTCCACTCCTCCAGCTTCTACTCTGTTGAACTAGAAGCAGCAGTGTTGCTTGGATGGAATTAGAGAATGTCTGGAAATACTTGGAAACTGTACAACATAGGGTACTTTACTTAGTCTAGTAGTGATGGCATATACATGTATCCTAGACATGTGGGCTCAGGCCTGCAAAGGAAGGTGGGTTGAGCACCTGACCATCATGGAGGATGATAGGAAGCTTTTAAGAGTAGTTGTTGGAAGGTAAATGTCATGGAACACTGGACTCTGCCAAATACCATGTGTACTGTGCCAAATGCATTATTCCTTCTACTATGTGGGTAGTGATGGGATCCTGGACTTTTGTGGAAGGAGAAAGTACACATCAGTTATACCTCCCAAGGCAAGGGGCTCTCCTGACAGCAGAGGTACTTCTGGGAAGGATAGAGTCAATGGATGCAGAGGTAGTGAATATGTAACTCATTTTCTCGCCACCTTGATCACAGCGTAAGGAAAATCAGCTTAATAGAGAGATAGTCAGGAAAATCCAGAGTCTTCTCCAAGTGGCTGATGTGATGGAACTAGGAGCCTTACCTTTAATTACCCACTGAGATGAGCTCATGGGAATGTGACAATTATTATTCTATAAGATAACTTCATAATTATTCAATTGAGTTTCAGGTCATTAAAGTAACATGGAAAGTGATGGTAACCTTAATCTGAAGCTCTGTCATGGGTAGAAAATGTTCTTCTGATGTCATTGCAGAAATCAGGATCAGAGCATCCCAGCCCACATCTCCACAGTGAGGCCTCAAGCTCTGTGATGCTGAGGGTGGCCTCTAAACCTCTTTAGTGTTCCTTAGTTGCTAGAGCTCTGGTGCCATTGTGCAGAGGATCCATTTCCAGAGCTGGGGCTCCATTCTTGTTGGGATTCCCTGCCTTCCTTAAATCCTTAGTTCCTTGTTTGCTCTGATCCTTCTCTTTGAGCTATGTTTTCTTTTCCTCCTTCTTTGTGCTAGCTTTTGGTTGTCATTGAAACTTATGTGTCAATGCAGTCTAGTGTGATAGTACTTGATACAATATAATATCACCTGTTGTCTTTCTTAGTGAGGGTTCTGTTGTTGTGAAGAGACACCATGACCAAAGCAACTCTTATAAGGACATTTAATTGGGATTGGCTTACAGTGTCAGAGGTTTTTGTCCATTATTATCATGGTGGGAAGCATGACATCGTGCAGGCAGACATGGCACCGGAGGAGCTGAGAGTTCTACATCTTGCTCTCAGGGCAGCCAAGAGGAGGAGGCTGTCTTCCACACTGGGTGGAGCTTAAGAATTAGGAGCCCTCAATGCCCGCCCCATAGTGACACATCTGTTCCAACAAGGCCACGCCTACTCCAACAAAGCCACACCTCCTAATAGTGCTACTCCTCATAGACCAAGCATTGAGCCACATGAATATATGGGGGTCAAGCCTATTCAAACCACCACACCTGTTGAATTAGGTATCTGGTCTATGGCTTAATGTCCTTCCGAGTTCCTTCTGTAGCAGCCATGGCCTAAGTTTTTTCTAGATGTGTTTTATTTTTTTATTTATTCTTGATCAGAACCAAGTCTGGTAGATTTCATGTCCTTTTCCGGTTACCATTGTGCCTGAATTCAGAGACTATAGTTTTCTCTAAAGGTATATAAAGTCATACTACACCGATGTTTCCTCGTTTTCAACCTTCTTAATGCTGTGACCCTTTAGCAATCCTTTATGTTGTGATGACCCCCAATCATAAAACTGATTTTGTTGCTGCTTCATAACTGTAATTTTGCCACTGTTATGGATCATAATATAAAAATTTTTGGATACAGAGACTTTCCAAAAGAGGCATGAATCAAAGGTTGAAAACCACTGTTCTAAAGTATAATTTAAGATTTTTATTACATTTGTTTAGTGTGTGTGTGCGTGCGTGTGTGCATGAGCATGAGTGCCAGCCTGCCTGCCTGCCTGCCATGGCATGCACGTGGAGATCAGAAGATAGTCTGTAGGAATATGGGCTGTGGGGAATAAACTCAGGCCACCAAGTTTCATGGCAAGTGCCTTTACCCCCTGAGGCAGTTTGTTGGCCTGAAGTTGAAGGTTTTATATGAACTAGATTTTAGGGTGAAAAAAAAATCTCTCCTCTCTGGCATTAGTAAAATTGTTGATACTTCTGTCTTTTACATGAGGGATTAACCTGTTCAATTTTAGCCTATGGGTGACTCATACATTCTTAGCATTCTGCTGTGGCATTGGGCAGTCTTTAGTATTTTATGGACTATTTTATAAAATGCCACCAAGAAACATGTTCGAGCTGGCATTTATTACCATAATCTTGTTGTCTATGTGGGGAAGTTGCTAACTAAATGTTTTCTGGAGCTTTTCCTTAACTGCAGTGTGGTTAATTCCTCTCAACTGCAAGAAGCTAAGGTATTTATAGATTGTTATTATTTTTGTGGTTGGTAGAAGTAATCAGTGTTCCTTGGGTGCCAAGAACATGCTTGGCATGAAGGAGAAATAGAATCATCTCTCTTTTTTGCCCTGTGAACTTGATGTGTCATGAGCTAAGTGGGGAAGAAGGAAGGGGGGGTACATTTCCACAAAATGTGTTTTGTTTTTTCTAAATAAGGAAAGATAATGAACTTCAGTTCAAAAGGATACCAGAATCCAATCACAGTGTGAAACTCAGGTGACAGAGTCGTCATCAAGCTAGTATTTGTGGTAAATCTGACAGATCTGACGTATGAGTCAGAGCAAGCCCAGGGACAACCAATAACTGATAACTTACCTCAAAGCAATACTGTAGAGGTACAGATGGGGGAGGAGAAGAAACCTGAAAAAATGGCGGGTATGCCTTCGCTGTAAGGGTAAAGGAACCCTGGAACATAGGGTTCTTTTCCCTACCTAGTGGCTACCTTGTTGGACTATGATGTTCTAGACATCCCCTCATCATGTTCCTGGTTTAGCGTCTTCTCACCTCTGATGGTCTCACTCTGATCCACCATCCACCAAGCAGCCAGACACAGCTGACCCAAGTGCATTGCTCAGGGCTGGAGAGATGACTGAGTGGGTAAAGCTTGATGACCTGAATTGTGTTGTTAATACCCAACTCCCACAAAGTCTGTTGCACAAAACCCTAAATGGCTGCCCATGATTTCAGTAAGGTTGCTAGACCCTCCTGCCTTGCCCTGTCTGCCAGTTCTGCCTCATTTCACTGGTGGACTAAAGGCTGGTAGCATCTAAACACACCAGGGAATAATGCTGGTCTAGCTTTTGTTTCTGTGTGAACTGCACACCTGCCTAAAATGGGCCTTTTCCTCTGTTTCTACCCAGGAGTTCTCCTCCTACTCATCCTTCAAGTTCAGAGATCATTTCACTGAGCACTTCTGGCCAGTGCCCAAGTGAATTAGGTGTTCGTCCATCTGAACTTGTGCTGGACTTTGTAGATATCACCTTATCACAGCTGTGACCCCTGCATGCTGTGACTGTCTCTTGTGTGCTATTAGCACTTAAAAGACTAGTGTCTTCTTTTCCTGCTTTGTAGCAATCCTTGCTGGCTCCAAGGAGGACTGGGTCACGCCAAGCTGTCAGATCCTCAAGGACACAGTGTGTTTTGAGAATCTGCAACGATTTTCAACTTTAGTGTATTTCAAGGAGAATAGGCTCTTGGAATCCTGAGAGGATGTATTTATCTCTCATTCTGGAAGATTTCCAGGACTGGAAGACAGGAACAGTTGGTACAAATGTCCTGGATTTGGCGATGTCATTTTGATGTGGGGACACCTGCTCTGGGTACAAAACTGGTATTTTCTTTGGACCCTGAGAATCAGAAGCCTTCACGTCTCCTACGGGTACAGAAGAGTCTGTGTAGGGGATGGCTGCTCCAGGTTTTCTTTGTAATGCAATTACTGTGGCCATCTGGGGATCTGCCTGAGAGCATGAGGATCACTTGGGCACTTCTGACTTTTGGAAACTTGGGGATGGGAACTGATTTCAAGACGAATGGAAAACAGGCAGACCTACTTTTGAGAGCACTACAGGCATCATAGTAAATGAAGTTCGTGGACCACATATTCTTTGATCTGTGCAGCTTTTCTAAATATGTGTAGGAACTGGTATAAATAGACTTTTTTGTTGTTGTTGTTATTGTTTTGTTTTTTTGGAGAGAAGGTTACCCTATGTAGTTCAGGCTTGCCTCAAACTCATGATCCTTCTGCCTCAGCCTCCTGAGTGCTAAGATTAGAAACATGAACCTACATGTCCAACCCAGCATTGTCTCATATGAACCTGGGCTCACGATCTCCCCACCCCTTACTCATGCCTCATCGTCCTTTGTAGATCCGTCATACCTGGATAGAAACAAGATGCAGGGCATCATCATCTCCTCATAGAGCTGAAACCTTCTTGATTGCTACATTGTATAGGGAAGCAGAGAACTAGCTACAGGGTTCAGAAATGAGAATGGAAAATGTAGAGCTTGAGATTCTGTTCGGTCATCTGACCCCTGGCTTGCTCGCTCAGCTTCCCACTGTTTTTTCATGCGCATGCATGCGCGCGCGCGCGCGCGTGTATGTGTGTGTGTGTGTATGCATGTGTGTATGAACCTTCTCTCTCAACTGCACAAGTGTATAAATTTCCTCTCTCTCTCTCTTTTTTTATTATATCTGGTTTGGGGAAGTCCCTTTTAGCCCTTCTGGGATGAAGACTGCCTTTGCAACCATGCCCTGCTGTGCTAAGAGATGTGGATTATCAAGCCAACTAGAGCTAGACTGGAGTCCGGCCAGACTCTGAGATTCTGCTCAACCTGGTTCTTGACCTTGAGCCTCCAGGCTAGCTAACTTCAGACCCCTCTATGTTTATGATTGGTACACACCCACCCGAGAAAATTAGCAGGCAAGGTGTGATTCACAGTTCCCACAACCTTCTGCAGCAAGGCTGGTTCCTGTGTTTTCTATCCATCCATTTCCTCTTGGTCAGCATCCTCCTCCTAGCCACACCGATGGACACATCTGATTCTGGACCACTCTTGCCACCCCCAAAGCTGTTTCTTTGTACTTTGTCTTCTGTACTTCTCCAACACTATTGATTTGCTACCCTCCTTCAGGGTATTGGGTTAGCCTGTGCCTCTGGAAGCACTATGAACTGGTCTGAGTTAACGCCCATCACCATGGCTTGTAGGTTTTGCTACTACATTCTTTGCTTTAATGCCGAGGTGGTCTAGGAATGCTAGGACCCATAGAAGCAAGCCCTAGAGCTCTGCTTTCTCCCACCCATCCCTACTTTTCATCCATCTCTAAGTTGGCCCGCCCCAGTATTCATTTGCTTGCTCAGCATTCTGCTATCCCGATAATGACAAACTTCTGCCTCCTTCTGCTGTGATTACTTAAGCCTCTCTACCTCCACACTTGTGGACAGCTGCACGTGCAGTTGGCTGTGGCTGTGTTGTTGTATGTGTTGTCATGGTTGCTTATATATGTCTCCATCTTGCATGTTCATTTGTGAATCCACAGTCAGAACAGCATCCTTAACTGAAAGCAAGAAGCAACAGTTCTCCTTGGTTTGGGGTATCTATGTAAGCTCTGTTGATCTGTGAGAGAGACTAAATGTGTAAGGGGGTGCTGGGATGGTCTTTGAAGCCACTATCCATTCCTTATAGTCAATGTTACATGTAAACCCAAGGAAAAGACTGTATCAGGCAGCTCCTTTGCTTTCTTCTTAGCTATGCAATATGTTAACTTGCTAAGTAACTGTAGTCGATAGAACAAATATTTACTACTCATTAGTAGCCAGTTGCCTCAAAACGTATCAGTTGAGGGCCAATGAGATGGCTTAACAGGTAAAGTGCCTGCCACCAATCCTGATGGCCCGAGTTCGATCCCTGGAACCCACATGATGGAAGGAGGGATCCTGACTCTTACAAGTTTTCCTCTACATTTGTGCTGTGGGGATGTACACCTCCCTATCAATAAGTAAATGTAGTGAAAATGAATAAAAACCTTATCGTTGAAAGCTATTCTCGTCTATTTATTATCATGGTTTTCATGGGTTGGGTTTAGAGGAGGAAAGTCCCTGTGAGGTTCTTGCTGTAGGTCTTGGGAGATTATATTTAGTTTGTCTCTCTATTGTGCCATGGGGCAGGGTGTTGATGGGATATGTGGTTTTCCTTTGGTTAGGTTTTGTAAATGTGGGCACAGTGACCCAAGAGGATAAGACTGCAGAAATGGGGTGGGTAAAGTTCTCGGAATTTGTATAAAAATATAAGAACTTATATTAATATGGTTATTAATTACTATAGTCTAGAGCTTTTATTTTCTTCATTTGCTACCCATGCCAGATCCAACCTGGCCTGGGATGGAGAAGCTGGTGTAACTGAATCCCTGTAATCCTGGCCAGGCAGGGCCTGGGGTCAGTGTAGTCCACTGTCTGTCATTATATGAAAATATCCAAGGCTGGATAATTAACAAAGGAACGTGGTTTATTTAGCTCGTGGTTCTGGAGGCTGGGAAGACCAAGGGCATCCATCTGTGAGCACCTTCCTGCAGCATTACTGGAGGCAGTGGGTATCACATGATGAAAAGAAGCAAGCAAATCAGAAGAGCTCTTAAAACAAAGCCATTCCCACAGCAAAATAGTCATTAATCTGAGAATAGGTAAATCCATGCACAGGGGCCCAGCCCTCCCTCAGCCAGTCACTTCCCAGAGGCCCTTTCAACAACTATCACCAACATGTAACTTTGAAGGTTACGTTTCTGACACGTAAATCCTGGGGAGCAAACATTCCAAGCACAACTACTTCAGGTCACCCTAAAGGGCAGTTCTTTCTCTCTTGGAATCTCCCTTTATTCCCATGAGGAGCATGGGGAAGTAGTGTGCATAGCAGCACCTATGCTATCTCATAGGTTAGGGTGTTTACTTCTCTGCTACGGGAACCCTTCAGGGTCAAGAAGAGAGGACACCTTGTCCCAGTATTATCTAGGAGTGGAGATTCCTGGCATGTGGGGATTTCAGGGCTAAAACCAGGGCATGGCCTGGAAGACTGGACTGATTGTCCTAACTGTGCCTAAAGTTGCTTCCTGTTGCAGCCCTGAACCTAACTGTTCTTGTCCCAAGGAACTTCCCACCTCAGGAGAGGGAAGCATGTAGCTGAGGCCTCCTATGGCCCAGAGCCCTGCTTGGAGATATTGCAACATTTACCGTGACCCAGTAGTAGCTGCCTGTGCCTGGCTTGAGTTTTGGCCTCATCCCTTCCTTGTTGGTATTGCTCTCTGACTTTCCTGTAACTCCAAGGGTGAGGAGATAGAACACCACAGGTTCTAACCACCAAGGTACCATGCTTTTGTGTGGTGCTGGGCCAGACGCCAACCTAAGCTTATGGCTTGCTTCTTGCTTGTCTCTGAGGGTGAGTTTTTTTTTTTTTTCCTGTCACCCATCCTGGGGACAAGCCATGTCTGTGAGTGACTGACAGGTATTCTGTGACTGGAAGTGGTTTCATGGCAGCAAGCTCTCCATTCTGTGTAAGGAGCGGTGGGCTTTCTTCAGAGGCTCCCCTCTGAAGTTTTGCTTGTGTGGGCTGTGCAAAGTGACTGCTGAGGAGACTTCCTGTGAAGAGGAGAGAAGAGGCTATGGCTTCTGCTTGGGTAGATGAGCAAGACTGTCTAATAGAGACAGTATTTGATACTGTTGTATGGAGCATGAGTCTTTTGCACCCCTCCATAAACATTCATGTTAAGCAGGGCAGTGGTGGTGCACGCCTTTAATCCCAACACTCAGGAGGCAGAGGCAGGTGGATATCTGTGAGTTTGAGGCCAGCCTGGTCTACAAAGTGAGTTCTGGAACATCCAGGGGTATACAGAGAAATTCTATCTTGAAGTCCCCCCTGACCCTCCCAAAAAGTTGTTAAAACCGTTTTTTTCCCCTTGAAACTGTCTTTTCATTTTGACCCTATTATACAAGTCTGGACCCTTGCTGTTGATTCTTGGTGTCTTGGAGTGGGAAGCAAACAGTGCTTTGAGGCTGTCTTTAAGCCAGGCCTGGTGCAGTCTTTCTTAGGTTTCCAAAAACATTTCTTTATGTCCCAAAGAAAACTGTTGTCTGCAGCCTCTTCTGCCTGCGATGGTGTTCTCCTTCGCTCGTGCCAGACTCTCCCGACCCTGACCTCTCTGACTTTGTGCTTCCTTTCTTTATCAGGCATGAAGTGCTCTGTGACTTTCTCATAAAGAAAGTAGAGCTCCAGGGTGGCACTGCATGTGGCATGCTTCTCCAGCATGGTCTCTGCTAACTCCTGCACTAGCGTTCTTTTGCTTTGACAAAAAACTGAGAAAGATAAGGGAGGAAAGACATATTTTTGGCTTACAAGCTCAGTTCATAATCACTTGGGTTTGTTGCTTGTTTCTGAGTCTGTGGTGTGTCAGTGTGTCATGATGGCAGGGCATGGCACAGGGCAGCTCTTTACTTCCTGGCACCCAGGAAGCAGAGAGGGACAGGGGACAAGAGGTGCCCTTCAAAGATGTGCCCCCAGTGACCCATTTCTTCCATTTTGGCAGGACCTCGTAAGTCTCTGCCGCTTCCCAGTCATTCTTTCAAAATAATTTGTCAACAAAGCCAGAATCCTCATGGTCCAGTGACTTCCCAAAAGTCTATGTCTGGCAACTGAGCCTCCAACACTGGAGGCTTCAGGGGACATTTCAGATACAAACACTGCCGGGAACAGTAGAGAACACAGCTTCATGTGGGGGCTGTAGCAGCCTAAGGATTTAATTTCTGAGACTTCTAATGGAGTGAGGCTGGGATTTTGAATAATATTACAGAAAGAATTTCAGGTTGAGTCAGGGAGAACAGATTTGGGGTTTATTAGGTAAAGAAAAGTACATTGTTTAATACAAGAAATGATAACTCACACTATGCATTTGAGCATGGGCATTAAAGGCAAATCCACAGAAGGAAGACTAGAAGTACATAACAAGCTTGGAGATAGGTACCTGCTTCTCAAAAAGAGAATTGCAGTTATACACATACACACACCACACATATTTGGGGCCTTGAAAGTGTGTGTGTGTGTATGTGTGTGTGTGTGTGTGTGTGTGTGTGTGTGTGTAGACTAGTGGCTGACTTCAGATATCTTAATTGTTCACTTCAATTTTGAGGCAGGGTCTCTCATTCTGAACACTGAATTTGGTAATTTGGTTAGGCCAGCTTGCCTGCTAGCCCTAGGGGGAATCCCCTATCTCCATAAACCAAGTGCTGGGACTGCAGGCTGGCAGTCATGGGTACTGGACATACATGGGTGCTGAATTACCCCCTTAGCCCCCATTTTGGGTTGTGGTGGCTTTTGAAGTTATGGTGTCCAAAGGATTTAAAGGCTAAGTAGAACTCTTTTGGGTATTTACTGTCTTAACTTTGCTGCTGTGGTAAAACATCATGACCAAAAGCAAGCTGGGGAGGAAGGAGTTTATTTGGTTTATGCTTCCACATCACTGTTCATCACTGAAGGGAGTCAGGACAGGAACTCAAATCAGGGCAGGATCCTAGAGGTACAGGCTGATGCAAAGGCCATGGAGGGGTGCTGCTTACTGGTTTGCTCAGTCGGCTTTTTTTTTTTTTTTTTTTTTTAAATAGAATCCAGGACTACCAGTCTAGGGATGGCATCACTCACAATGGGCTGAACCATTCCCATTAATCACTGATTAAGAAAATGCCCCACAGGCTTGTCTATAGCCCAATCTTATGGAGCCATTTTCTCAATGGTGGCTCCCTCTTCTCTGATGAGTCTAGCTTATATCAAGTTGACATAAAGCTTTCCAGGACACTTTTATTAAACAAAATGTTTGTAGTGTATGAGATTACAGAAATTAGTTTATAATGTGCTTTGTACAGATTTCAGATAAGAAAGATTTACAGATAAGTTTGCTGATTAAAAAGAAAACCAGGTGAAAAACTAAAAGGAATCTTTACTGCATGTGGTTCACAAAGAAGTCAGGATATATGTTTTGACTGTAAATATGGCTCACAATCTTGTTTATGATATTTACTTAGAAAAGTGGAGCTTTAAAGATGAGATGGAAATGTCAGTGAGGTTAAAATTAAAGTTCATGCACATATTGGCTTGAGTGTGGTTTAATATTCCTGCTTGAAATATCTTTCCAAAGGAAATGGGGGGTGGTGGTGGGAGACACTGTATCTAATAAGACATTTTGTTCAGCTGTGTCAAAATTATATACATATATATATATACACACACACATATACATACACACATATATACATACACAACACACACACACACAACATACACACACACACACACACACACTGATATAGCCTGGCTGGTCTGGAACGTACTATGTAGACCAGACTGACACTCACAGAGAACCACCTACCGACCTCTGCCTCCTGAATGCTGGGATTAAAGGCCTGCACCACCATGCCCTTTACTATGTCAGAATTCTTACCTCTCATCCAGATCCTTAGGACAAAAGTTCTACTTCCCCTTCCAGTGTTCCCTAACTTTCCCTGTGTTTCTTTTCTCTGCAGCCTCAAAATCACAGCTTAGCATTCCACTCTGTAGATGAGAAACTGAGGGATCAGCGGCCTCCAGCTCATAGTGCAGCTGAAAGGAGTTGAACTAGATATCTGTGGAAGTGTATAAAACGACCACATGACTGCTCCATGTTAAGGGGAAGGTATTTATTGTAGATATGAGAGAGAGAGAACAGCCAGAGGCATCTGACAGTGCTTAGAGCAGAGAGAGAAAGGACCAGGTTGAATATGGCTGGCAGTCTGGACCTGGCTGTGAGAGAATCAGGAGCAGAGAGGGTGGTGGTGGTGTTTGGAGAAAATACAGGGTGATAAGGAAAATGAGTAGCTGTGGAGAGGGAAGCCCGTGAGCTGGAGGCCAGAGGGCAGGGGAGGAGGTGAGGAGGGCTAGGCTGGACTCTGAAATGTGTGACTGGTCCTGAGGTACTGCAGGGGCCTGGAGGCCAGCATGCACTTTGGTATGCTCATAGGCACCACAGCTACTAGTCCCTTCTGCCTTTTGGAATTTGGGGAAATGGAGTTTCCTTTGCGCCTAACTGGAAGCGCTGGCCTCTCCTCTGATGTTGTCTAGTGTGGCATGTAGAGCACTGGCTTTGAGGCAGGATCCCTGGCCCATGGTGATTGAAACACTTGCTCTTTAGACATCAGCATTGGGCCTTACTGGAATAAAGCAAGAGGTAGGGCTGAGAAGTGAGCTAGAACCTAACTTGCTAAGAGTCTTCCTTTCCTGCCAGGGATACTGTGCCCTCACCCTCTCTGGTGGTCCATTGTCTTTTGATGAGAGTTCTTTATCCTTTTTTTAACCCTTTCCTTCCCATCTTTTGGAGGGAGAAATGGCCTTCCTCCTTCCTATAGGTAGGTTACTTAGATTACCTTGATGGAAAAATCCTTGCAATGATGATTATGCTAATAGGAATGATTAAGTCCTCTGCTATGAGGACTCCTGGGTGGGTCACTGTAGGAAGTTGGGTAATAGAGGGAGTCTTTACAGTGTGGGAGGTATGGGATTGCCTGAAGGCAGGTAAAAGAATGAGATAGCATCTTAAAGGTTCTTGCTTAAAAACAGGAAAAGCCACTGCTTCCTTTCATTTGGAGGCTGGGCCAGGCTTTGAACCAGATATGTACAGTATAGTGGTACACAGGGACACCCTAGAGTTGCTCTCAGAGTCTGTTTTGGGGGAGACATTTAATTGAAGAATCAAGCAGATGTTAACTTAGGACTCTGCTAAGTGGGACTAAATAGAACAGGAAAAGCTAACCCAGACAGGGAGCCAAGCACTGTCACACACTTGCCACAGTTTGACTCTACTGTGGATCTCTGAGCAAGATGATGCTTATCCCATCTTATAGAAGGCATTAGGCTCAAACTTCAGTCCACATGACATTCCAAAGCCCAGGCCTTTCTCTGCCTTTCCTCGATAACTCCCTGGACGGCTTTAATCTCAGCCCATGTAATTCTCTGTGCAGGAGTCATTTAGTGAGAACAGATGATGGCTTCTGGGCCTTGATTTCAAGCATCTCTCTCTCTAAGTATCCTCTCCACTGACTTGCTGCTCAGTGCCAGAAGTCCTGATGACCAGTGAATAGCCTCTGAGGATACTTGATTTCTATGAAGTCAACCAACTGGGTATGGTGCTGGTTGACTGTGTCCCAGGGTTCAGGAGGCTGAGGTAGAAGAGGGAGTTTGGGACAGATTGAGGGACTCTAGGTCAGCCTAGTTTCTAGAGTGAGACCCTGTTTCCCAAACAAAACAAAACAAAACAAGTAAATAAATGTAACAGGAGACAGGGTGAGCCTAGAGTACATTAATTCTTGCTCACTTGGAGCTTGGGTGGCATTGGGTAGAGTCAGAGTTGTTTCTGTATCCAGGGTACCTTCTTTGGCCCTATGCTGGTTAGTTTTAAATGTCAACTTAATACAACGTAAAATCACCCGAGAAAAGTCTTAATGAGGAGTTAAGATCGGGTTGGCCTGTGGGCATGTCTGTGGGGATTGTCTCACTTGTTAATTGATGCAGGAAGACCCAGCCCTTAGTAGGCAGTCCTGTTTCAAGGGCAGGCTCTGGACTATGTGATAGCTGAGTATTAAGCAAGAGCAAGGGTTCGTTTATTCTTTTATTCTCTCCTCAATCTTGACTGTGGATGCGATGTCACTAACTGCTTGAGTTCTTGCCTTGACTTTCTCAAATGGTGAACTGCAACTTAGAGTCCTAAACCAAATCAACCTTTTCTCCCTGCTCGGAATTCTCTCCGGTCCAAGAATGGAGTTGTGTGAGAAGATTTTTTTTAATTTTTATTTTTTAATTTATTTTTTTATTTTTGCCTTGCTTCAGTGGAGGCATCCAGTATCAAAACATACAATATGAAGCTAAAACACTACTTAGAGGAAAATGTATTCGTTTAAATGCTTCTAATTTGTTTCCCATGTCACAACATCTCCATTTATTCATTTATCAGATTATTGAGAACTTGCTATGTTCCTGGAATCTTGCACACCATGCTGAGCCAGAAAGACTCTGATCCCCAGAGCTCAGAGTAATGGGGGAAGGGGTAAAGTAATCAAGAAATTACTTATGACTATGTTATCATAAAGTTTTAAAGAATTCGCTGAAAACATAACGTGTTTATATAAAATAAGTATTCCCAAACTATATTTCCAATTATAGATGCAAATATTAATAAATTCATAATATTAAAAAGTTATCTTTTAAAATTATTATTACAGAAGCCAAGGAAACCGAGAGATGGGATAACAATAGCCAGCAAACCACCCGGGAAGTCCATTTGCATATTGATCTTCATGGTAGATCTTCTTGATTAGATCGTGGCTTACAGTTTTCACAACCTACTACAGTACATATTATTTTTTTGGTGTGTTTTATAATTTTTTTGATACTTTATTTACGTTTCAAATGTTTCCCCCTTTCCAGGTCACTTTGGAACCTACTCACCCACCCACTCTCGTCTTCCCTCCTTGGCATTCTCCTATACTGGGGGATCTAACACCCTCAGGCCCAAGGGCCTCTCCTGCCCCTGATGGCTAACAAGGCCATCCTCTGCCGCATATTGTGGCCAGCACTATGGGTCCCTCCATGTGAATTCTTTGGTTGCTGATCCAGTCTCCAGGAGCATCAGGGGGTCAGGCCAGTTGACACTGTTGCTCTCTCCATGGGGCTGCAAACTCCCTCAGCTCCTTCAGTCTCTGTTTGAGAAGATTTCTGAGTGCTTGTGAGAAAATTCCAAAGGAAACAAGGTGTGAGTCTTGTGACCTCAGTTTTTTCAGAACATAGAATTATTCCTGGAATGTGATTTTGTGCTCCTCCCAGGTTCAGCAGATAGGAGTGAGTTTACTTCCATTGTAGTTATATCCATGTGCCTCAATGGAAAGACATGTTTTTGCCTCGTACAGTTTGTCCTTGTGATTGTAGACTTTATTCAGGCGATTTCTTAGCCTGCAGAGTATAAATTGTCCGATGCTCTGAATAAAGTTGGCAATTGGATGAGACTTTAGTAGGCCTCAGTTCACGACATCAGCTCTAGCAGTAAACACCCCCTCAAGTTTCCTTTTTTTGTCAGGATGTTTTATCAAAGCCACAAAGATGAAGGTAGCACAAGCATCCCCGCCTTAGTTCTTCCTCTATTTGCATTGTTCCCCCAATCTCCTGCTTTCGAGCCTTGTTGCCCTCCTGTGCCTCAGCCTGACACAGTGATGGCAGTGGCCTTGTTTGGTAGGACAGGTAGCCTTTGAGAAGAGCGAAGCCAGAAGAGACCTGTGGGCACCACGGTGAAGAGCCAGCATTACAAGATTGAGAGAAAAGTTTGAATCCACAGAGACCCTGTCTAGCTTGCATATGAGCAATTTTGTATATAGGGTCTCATAGTGTAGCCCAAGCTGGTCTATCTGGAACTCACTATGTAGCCCAGGCTAGCCCAAGACTTGCAGCAGTCTCAGCCTTTACTTTTTCTTTTTCTTTTCTTTTCTTTTTTTTCCTTGAGACAAGATCTTGTTATGTAACCCAGTGTTAGCTTTGAACTTGTAACTCTCCTACTTTTACCTCCCAAGTATTGGAAGTACATGTGTGTGCCACAATGCTTGGCAACATGTTTGCTTAAGGTCTCTTCCAGCCTTGAAATTCTACTTGTCCCTTTTAATTCTTTCCACAGCTCCCACGTCTGTCACTGCCTTTGAATGTTTAAGATTTATAAGTTGGAAAATGCGTAATGTTTTTAATTCGCTCTCAGTATATCTTTAAAAATACACCCTGGCCTTGAATATTGGTGCTAGAAAGAAGAAGACCTGGAAATGGAACCACTTGGGGTCACCTAGGGCAGTCCCAGAAAAGGCACAGTGTCAGGAGAGTTGGTTCTGGAACCTTCAGTGTAGTGTGGAAATAATCTCATTGGTGAACTTCTGTCCCATTTACTGCCTCAGAGAGCAGGCATATGAAGTAGGATTGCTATACTTTTACAGTGATTCGCGCGCACGCACACACACTCACACACACACACTCACACATACACACTCACACACACTCACACACACACACTCACACACACAGTCACTCATAATCTTTGGGAGAGAAGAAAATATATCTTCTGGAAGAGCTAAA
Organism: Rhynchomys soricoides; assembly: GCA_019843965.1. Lineage (NCBI taxonomy): Eukaryota > Metazoa > Chordata > Mammalia > Rodentia > Muridae > Rhynchomys > Rhynchomys soricoides. The sequence continues at coordinate 483,068 of JADRCH010000010.1, forward strand.
ATTCAGTGTAGTTATAGCTCAGTTTCTCATGAGTTATTTATCTAGTGAACTCAAACATCTAGATGACAGCCTGCAACACAGAAAGCCACAGAAGGGCTAGTTAGTGGCCAGAATGGATGGTGGCTTACAGCCTTAGCTTGAAAAGACACTCTTCAAAAGCTCATGCAAGAACCAGTTTGGTTGTAGTTATATTTACTAGTTCACAGAAAGCCAAGTAGGAAGGATAATCTGTGTGTGTGTACATGCATGTATGCTTGTGTACATATTTGTATGTGTGTGTTGCAGCTCTATGGAGATATAACTCACATGTTACATTTACCTTTTCAAGAATACACAGTTCCATGGTTTTAGTGGTATCACACAATTATGCAGCCATCACTACTATATAATCTTATGTGGTGGGGGTCCCTGCAAATGCTGTGGCTGGCAGGGAAAAGAACCAGGAGAGGCAAGAAAGGAAATCTGCTTTAGCTCAACTCAGTTAGCTGGACTGGTTCAAACTTCTAGAGTCTGACATTGGGCGGTTTATTTTAGACATATTTAAGTACAGTACTGTGTCAGCAAAAAAAAAAAATCTGATAACAATAATCTCAATCCTGTGTGAACAATAAAGCTTAAGGCATGATGCCATGGAAACTCTTTTGTAAAGTACGTGTGACCTCTACCATGAATATGGGTCCTATAACCTAAAGATCTAGGATCTGGTGTGGTCTCTGGCTGAGAGAGTGTAGAGGTCACCAAGCTATAATGTCCATGTGGCGTCTCCCCTAAGGATGGGTTCTGTTGAAGCAGTGCTCAAGATGAGGGTCTAGGAAGGAAGAGTCTCAGATAAGCATAATAGATGGGAGATTTGAGTGTGGCCTGTCCCCACAGATCGCACAGGTCACCAGGCTGTAAACTTCATCCACTCCTAGCCTTCTAGGTGGAAAATTGTTATACGTGGCCCTTCTGCTAAAGAGACAACAAGCCTGTGTGCTAACAGTCCTGGTTTCTCCCATGCTTATCTGTGAGCATGAAGACCTTGGACTTTCTATCATCCCCTTTTAAACTTGATAGCTGTTCAGATTATCTCTGTGGGTTGGTTGTTTTGAATAAAGGCAATATGATCTTTGTGTACAGGTTTTGTGTGGCTATATGTCTTCATATATTTATATGATATATGGATTTTTATATGAGTTGAAATGCTGGTTCATATGTTAACATCTGAGCATCAGTTTCCCAAAGTGACTGCACTGCTTTTCGGAGCTGTGGATGATGATTCCAGTTCCACAGCCATGTGAATTCTGTTTTTCTCTTTTAAAAATTTGGAGTGTCTTAAGAAGAGGCTTTAATATAGACTTAAGTACAGACATTAGGGGAAAGAGAGACAGAAATGTTAATGAAGCACAGAAGGACTGTAGTATGTGTCCTCCAGTGGAGGTATGGAGCAAGAGAGAGGGGGATAGGGAAGAGTAAGGAGGGAGGAGGAGATGATAGAAGAGAGGAAGGAAGGTAGAGGTGGGGAAGGGGGAGGAGGGGGGCAGAAGGTGGAAGAGGGAGGGGGATGGAGGAGGGAAGACAGGGAGGGGGTAAGAAGAGGGGGAGAGGGGTGGGAAGGTGGAAGAGGGAGGGGGAGAGAGATGGAGGACTGACCTAGCTGACTGGATCTGTGAAGCATCACAGTACTGGAGCTGCTTTGAGACGAGTCTTGTTATGTAGCTGACTCACTATGGACCACAGACTGCCTTGAGCCTGTGGTTCTGTCCTGGCTTCATAAGTAGCTGGGATTGCAGGCATGCACATGGAGCCTGGTCTCTCGGTGGTTTTGATTTGTGTTTCCCGAGTGACCGATTGCCTGACTTCACTCACTGTTTGTGAGTCTCATTGGAGAAGTCTTTATCCATACCCCTTGTTTCTCTTTCTTGTTTCTCTGGCTTACTTTTTTGGGAGTTACTTATGTTTGTAATTGTTACATGATAAAGATTGTATTTTAGACATGTGTCCCCAAAGAGATGTGATTTGTAAAATTTTGGTCCTGAGGTTGGAGAGCTGTCTCAGTTAAGACATGGCACAGGAACTGTATCTGTTCCTCAATACCCATGTTGGGCTCACAATCATTTGTAACTCTAGTTCCAGGGGATCTGACATCCTTGTCTGGCCTTTAAGGATACCCTAATATACATCTCTCTCTCACACACACACAACAAAGTTATAAATGAATAAAAATAAAAGCCTGAAACTTTCGTTCTGTTCCATTGGTTTTCCATTTTATCCTTTTTTCGTTCTAAGATTTATTTATTTATTTTATTTATGTGAGTTACACTGTACCTGTCTTCAGACACACCAGAAGAGGGCGTCAGATCCCATTACAGATGGTTGTGAACCATCATGTGGTTGCTGGGAATTGAACTCAGGACCTCTGGAAGAGCAGTCAGTGCTCTTAACCACTGAGACATCTCTCCAGCCTGTTTTCCCATTTTATTTAAAAAATATTTTCTTACATTTGTGTGTGTTTGAGAGGTAGGGGAGAGGGAGAGGGAGTGCCACAGCACATAGAAGAGGCTAGCGTGAGGGTGTTGATTCTCCCATTTTATTGCGTGCATCTTGGTGAGCCCAGCTCAGGTCATCAGGCTTGGCAACAGATGTCTGTACCTGCTGAGCCATCTTGCTCATTCAAGACATTTTTCAATGTCTTGAACTCTATTAAAACAGTGTTTTTCACTTCAGCTAAGTCTAATTTGTTTTCTTCTTTTGTCTTTTGTTCATTGATGTATCTAAGCAACCATTCACTCAGATTCTGAATTCTTCTAAGAGTTTTATATTAAATACATGGTACATTTTGAGTTAGTTTTTGTATATGGTTTGAAGGAGAGATCCAACCTCATTGCCTTGCATGTGGCTATTGAGTGCTCCTAGTACCCAGGTAGAAGACTGTTCTTTCACAGATGACTTGTCTTGGCTCTCCTGTCAAAAGGTGATCTGGATCTGGTGACATAAGCCGGTAATTGCAGGATCTAAAAGACAGAAGTGTTACAGCTAGGATTACTATTGCTGCAATGAAACACCATGAGCAAAAGCAATTTGAGGAGGAAAAGTGGCTTGCACTTCTACATCATTGTTCCTCATTGAAGGACATCAGGACAGGAACTCAAACAGGGCAGGATCTTGGAGGCAGGAGCTGATGCAGAGGCCATGGAGGAATGCTGCTTACTGGCTTGCTCACCATGGCCTGCTCAGCCTGTTCTCTTATAGAACTCAAGACTACCATTGCAGGGGTGGCCCGACCCACAATTGGCTGGGTCTTCTCACATCAATCACTAACTAAGAAAATGCGTTACCAGCTTATGGAGACATTTTCTCAGTTGAGGCTCCTTCCTCTCCAATGATGCTAGCATGTGTAAGTTGACATAAAACCATCAGCGCAAGGAGGGTCAGGAATTTAGGGCCAGCCTGGGTTGCATGGTGAGAAGACAAACACACATATACCTAGCTGACCATGACCATGAAGATTCGTTTCTGGCCCTTTTTATTCTACTGGTCTACATGTCAGGCTGTGCGCGAATGCTGTACCATGTTGATTGCCACAGTCAAATCAGGTTTGGATTCCTCCGAGGTCCTTTCTCATGATTCTTTTCTCTATTCTAGGTTCCTTACATTTCCACATAATTATGAGGATTGGCTGGTTAATTTTGCTGGAAAGACTAGTGAGATTTTTAATAGGGATTATACAACAGGCCTACAAGGAAAGTATCTCATCTCAATGGTTTAAGTGTAACTCATGAGTGTGGGATGTCTTTCTATTGATTTATGTCTTCTTTAATTATATTCTCTGTTGGCCTTTGAAATTTTCAGTCCATGAATCTTTGATAGAGTTAGTCCTGAGTATTTTTTCTTTCTTTGATAGTGCAGAAGATGTAACTGTATCCTGAACTTCATTTTGAATGCCCTCACTGGTTTCATACTTTACTTTTGGTGGACTCTTAGGGTTTCCACATAGGAAATTGTTACCTATGAGTGCAGAGCACTTGCTTTTTATTTTCCTGTCTGGGTGCTTTTCATTTCTTTTCTTTCTGTATTTACCTGAGTCATGTCTCCAGTCCTGTATTGAATAGAAGTGATGAGTGTGGACATCCTTGGCTTGTTCCATAATCACCTTGTAGCCCAGGCTGGCCCCAACTCATGACCCTCCTGCCTGTGCTTCTGAGTGGGTTACAGGTGTGTACCAGCATACCTGGCATTCTTCTTCTCCTTCCCCTTTCTATTTTTTTCTTAATGGAAAGATGTTTAATCTTTCACATTAGATATGACATGGGATTTTCATAAATGTCCTTTATTAGGCTGACAAATTTCCTTTCTATTTACAGTTTATTAAGTATTTTTTTAATCATGAAAGGGTATTGGATTTTATCAAATTCATTTTTTGTGTGTGTGTGTTCCAAGAGTAGCACACAATCTCTTGTCCTTTCTTCCATGAAGATGATATCTTACATTTATTGATTTTCATATATTGAACAAACCTTTTCTTCTTGGCGTAAATACCTCTTGATAATTGTATGTGATTCTCTTTATATGTTGCTGGATTAGTCTAGGAGGTACTTTCTTGAGGATTTGGGACAGTATTGCTAAAGGTAGACATGCCATTCTGATGGGGAGAGGAGGGAAGGAAGTACCAGAAAAATCTTGAAAGTCAGCCTCAGAGACCCAACCAGGTATAACAGCAGTGTGGGCTGCTTCTCACAAGGTCATCATTGCCTAGCTTATACATGGAAGGGTGTAATTAGTGGTTCCCCTGATTCCAAGGAAGCACGTTGAATTCTTAACTTAGGGCAGTGCATAATAAACCTTTGGGAGACTTCTAATCAAGAGAGCTGAAAACAAAAAAACCGTTGATGTTTGTGTGGTATTAACCTGCTGGTCATCTGGGGATGTTGCTCACATGTAGGGTTCATTTAACCAAGGCTGACGATGGATCAGTGGCATGTTGTGCTCACTTCCTGCAGTTCCATGTTCCTCTGTAATAGAATTCTCTCTCCCCTCCTTCTGTGACAGGGCTCCATATTCGTTACTGAGCATCTTAGCTACAGCCCAAGGTGTTTTGATGGAGCCAGATGAGGACCCTTTGTCTTTGTGTCATCTACCTCAGTGCTAGCAGTTTTTCACTGGGTTTGACCTGGCTAGTATTTGAATGCCTGCGCGCACACGCCCCCATCCAGTTTAATTTGCATCTAAGGCTGCGAATCAGGCCTTAATGGGGCACTGGATTGTGTTCTTCCTGATTACTTTTATTTCCTGATGGGATATGGAGTTGGGGAGCCGACCTGCACTGCTTTCTGATTCTACCACTCACAAGCTATGCCTATTCTTTCTTTGAGTCACAATTTCCCCCTGTGTGAAAATGAAGGGTTGGATCAAATGCTGTTTCAGACTATGTAAGCTATTGACCTGACTTCCTGTCACTGTCCTGTGGCTGGTTCAGGTCTGCCTTCCTGGTTGACTAGTTGTTTCACAGACGGTTTCATTTTTGTGTGGCTTTTGTCAGTGTTTCTCCTCCTCATACCTTGAACTTTCTTCTCTCCTCTGCTGACCAAGTAAGAATCCTAGGTGGGCAGCAGCTTTCTGGGCAGGTGGAAGGTGCTGTTTACCCAGGATGCTACCCACATCTTTGCCCCACACCTGCCTTTGTGACAAGATCCAGGGATGTTCATTGTCACACTGAGGCTTCCATTCAAGGACTGAAAATCCAGAGCAGTTTTTGTCTTACAGCTTTTACCTGTCAAGTCCTCATAAAGAACAGTCAGGCCACCATATATCAAAGCGTTTGCTAATGGTGACTAAGAGACAGTCCTTTGATGGGTCTATCCTGTCTCTGTCTCTTTTAGAGAATTGCATAGCATTAGCCTAAAGACAAGTCAGCACAGTTTTTGTTTGTTAGTTTGTTTTGTTTTGCATCCAGGCCTTGCATGTTAGGAAGTGAGAAGGAATCTCCTATAATCTCCGGCATATTCCTTGGTCCTGCTGTACCACTACTGATCAGTAGTGACTGTCACATCAGACAGTCTTCAAATACTTGCTTTTTGGGGTTGGAGTTGGAGAAAGATAAGTACTTCAATCATCTCTAGGTAGAAATAAATAGCTAAATAAATATGTGGTGTACAGCTGCATTTGAAGTTTTTTCGAGTGTGTGGGTACATTTGTGCATGCCTCTGTGTGTGTGCATGTATGCATGCCTGTGTGTATGTGTATGTCTGTGTGTACATATACCTGTGTGCAAGGGCTGGTTGTAGAATATTGGGCACTGAGGCTTTGTCTTAACTGTAGCTGAAAGAAAGGACTACTTCGTATGTCCTATCTCTTCCCAGGTCCCTTGCACCTCGGTACCCAAGGACCAAGCCGGAGGCCTCAGAAGCGGGACTGGGACATTGAGTGCAGCATTTTCCCCTCTTTCCTCCCCTCCCCCAGGGCAGTTACTAGAAGGTCATTCACTGCCTGTGCTCTGGAATCTGGCCTGCTCTAGCCACTGCTGCTTTGTTCCATGCTAAATGAGGCGAGAACTGTAGCCCAGGTCACATTGGAAATCCAGCACAGCAGGACACTGAACTGTGTGCAGAACAGTTCTGCAGGGCAGGAAGGTCTTTCCCTCTGGAGCAGAGCCACTGGACTGCAGGAGTGTGTCCTTGGTGGGACTCTAGATGACTATGGGCTCCCCTTCCTCTATACTCATCCAGTGGAGCTTGTCTTGTTATTGGGTTTTATTTTTATTTTATTTATTTATTTTGGTCATTGGGCAGCCAGTGGGGCAAGAGTCTCATTCTAGCTTAGGCTGAGCTAGCACACTGGGTACCAAAGGCTGGTCGTGAAGTCACAATAATATTCCTGTCTTGGCTTCCTAAGTATTGGGACTAACAAGTGTGTGTTAGCATGCACAGACCAGAGGATATTGAGTCTTCCTTTTCTAGACTCTGTTCAAAGAGCTGGAGTACAGAATAAGAGCCAAGTCCCCGTAGGGACTTGTTGTGGAGGAAAGTAACCATGTGATCCAGATAGAACTCTTCTTGCAGACTATGCAGACTGTGGGGAAGGATGTGAACAGAGTAACAAAGGAGTAAGCGTTAGCTGGGGTCAGAGTGGTGAGCATTCATTATCTCTGGCAGGATGACCCTAGTGAGTCTGTGACACTTTCCTTTGTAAGTAACCTTGGTGTGACTCCCACAGCTCCCTGTGATTCTCCTCATCTGTAGGGTAGCAGAATGGGGGATAGATCACAAAACTTACTGAGATGGATATGTTCCGGCTAGTGCAGGTTGTCGCATGGCTTTATGTGCGTTGGAGAGGGGGCAGGGTGTGGCCATGAGACCAGAGGGATGTGAGGAAGTGGGCAGTACACAGGATAGAAAGCAGACCTGATCCTGGGGTCCTCAGGGAAAGAATTGGGAAGAATACAGTGGGGTGGGTCCTGTACCAGAAGCTAGAGGCTCCGGAGAGATCTGGTACCTTCTCTGTCACTTCTCTGTTGTCTCCTTTAGAGCTCTGTTCTCTGTAAAGTGAGGTGGTTGTTAAGGCATCTCATAGCACAGAGAGGGGCAAATACAGCAGCATTGGGAGCCTTTATGTTTGGCCTGTTAATGTGGCTGTGCCCTCCTGATGGGGTGGCCATACTTGTGCTAGCCAATCAGCAGGGTTTTTAACGGATGCTTGCTGGAAGATTCTGCTGTCTTTCTGAATGTGGTTTTCTCATTCCTCAAAAGGGCTGAGTTGGTTGTTCATTAACCCTAATCTATTTCCCCTGAGGGCAACTACCCCGCCAACTCGCCATCCTTTCTGAATGGTGTTCTAAGACCAGAACCCATGTGTCCATGAGTGTACTTACTCTGCAGAGCAGGAGACCTGCCAGTCTCAGAGTGGTTCGAATTATTCTAAACATTCAAATTATTTCTATTTTAATTAATAGTCTTTATTTTTAAAATTTCATGTTACGTTCACATAGTAAAAAATTTATTGGCAGAAGCATTGACTAGAGCAGAGAGTTCCCATAACTCCTCTTTTTAACAAATGTGTTAACATACAGTTGACTAGTGTAGGTGCCTGTTAACAATGGCTTTAGCTTATGTTAAAGTTTTCTCTCTATGCAGTACATTCTATATGGTTAATATTTGTTTATTTGTTTATTTATATTTGTTGAGTGAGAGTTTATGCTGCTGCCTATGGGAGGCTTGGTCTGATACCTGCTTGTCCAGTTATCAGACGCATATGTGGTGTTCTTCTTTGACTGGATTTCTACCTTGTCTCTGGAGACACCTGACATGAGCTTTGTAAACAGAGGGAGCCCCCCAGAGGAGGGTAGTGGCAGACATCACAGAGTGTGTGGGTGGCAAGTGTTACATGGGTGGCTATGCCAAGCTGTTCTGTCTTTCTGCTGTTTGCATTGTTGGTCACACGCTGGGAGACACTGAAGTTCAAATCGTTACAGTCTCCAGGAGTTAATCTCCCGAAAATAATGGAAGCCACAGAATGGTAGCACTTCATGAGAGAGTCATGTAGTACCCATGCTAAAATTGTCTGGAAATTTACAAAAAAAAAACCAAAAAATAAAAAACAAAAGGGATTTGAGGTCCTTTGGTAATCTTATATGCAGTTATGTGTTGCTTGTCTGAAACATGAAGCCACAAATAAAATGTCTGTCTGTCTGTCTCTGGTATCAGGATTACTCATACAGTTTATACCTTCCTTAAGGTTTTCCCTTTTCCTTTACAATGTCCTTGAGATAGACTCTCATTCTGCAGACTAGGCTGGCCTCACACTCATGGGAATTCTCCTACCCCCGCTTCCTGGCTGCTGAGATGACAAACGGTAGTTACTGCATCTGACTTTCTTTTTTCTTTTCTTTTCTTTTTTTAAATTCTTTTCTTTTTCTTTGGGAATCTATGGATTTTTTTCTTTCATTTTAGATATTGATGAAAAAGTTATAAGCTGTGGTATTTTTAAACTCTTTTCTTTGAGTTCCCTCTCTGCTCTGTGGCAAATGTTCTGAATAGAGGTCCTGTGTGGTGTTGCACTGCAGGGATTCCTGGAAGGAGGGCACAGAAACGCTGTAGATCTATAGGAGGCCAAGTGATTAAAAACTCACCAGCAGCAGGTTTAATATACCGCCACACTGTGGTAAGCTGGGAATTGTGTGTGGTACTTAGAGGTACCTGGCTTTGGTCTGTCTCAAGCACCTGGATGACAGTCATGTATATTATAAAGCCACAATAGGAATGAAAGGGGATGGGTGACCCCGAGAAGTAGAGCAGTGAAGTCTGTGTTGGAATTCCAGGCACACCCTTTCTTCTTGTCTCTTCTCCAAGCAGAGATTCTCCCATAAGCACCTGGAGCAAGTATGCGTTCATTCTTGTGAGATTATAGTCAGTCAATTGAGTTTGAACATCTTTGTGTCTTGACCTGTGGTAGGTATGGTTAACCCATAGATACATATATTTGGTCATGTGTGAATGTTACACAAGACAGTTGCAGGGGTTATGGAGTCTTTGGGGTAAGAAGAGCTCACCTTCCTTAGAAGTTAGCAATGGAGAGGCAGAGATCCAGTAGAAATAGAGAGAGAGATAGGAGCACTTTGTGTGCAGGGAGGAACATGTACAGAGGAGGTAAGGTACATGTGAGGAACTCTGAGTGATTGGAGAGTCCACTGCCGTAAGGTGAAGCTGGACCACATATGGCCATGTTGTCATCTTCAGAGCAGATGAAAGCAAGCAGGAAGGTTCTTAAAGATTTTTTTAAAAAACAAAACACATTAATTTCATTATGTATGAAATTATGTGTATCTGTGTACCATGTGCCCACCTAGTACCCACAGAAGCCAGAAGACGGCATCAGATCCTTTGGAACTAGAATTATAGATGGTTATGAGCCATCACATGGGTGCTGGAAATCAAACTTGGGTTCTCTGAAGAAGCAGCCATTGCTCTTAACTGCTGAGCCATCTCTGCCCCCAAGGTGACAAGAATGAACAAGTCTCAGTTACTCATAAGTCATAATTATTTGGGGAGAAGGCCTTCAAGGGTGAAGCCTGAGTTCCAGGATTGGTTGAGTGGGGGCTGATACCAGGGTGAGGAGGGTGAGGGGGATGAGGGGGATGAGGGGGATGAAGGGGGATGATGAGACGTATGAGGGGGGATGATGAGAGGGATGAGGAAGATGAAGGGGATGATGAAGGAGATAAAGGGGGTGATAGTGATAAGGAGGATAAAGGGGGTGAGGGGGATGAGGAACAATGAGAGGGATGAGGAGGATGAGGTAGATAAGTGGAGGGATGTGATACGGGGAGTTGAAGAAAACAAGTTGCCATTTTGGAAATTATTCTTTTAACAAACCCCCTTCATTGTCCTAGAATTCCTTGGAAGCTAGGATCCTGCAGAGGGAAGGGTATTTCTGGTTGATAACACCCCCACCCTTCAGCCTTTGGCTAGAGAAAGGGAACTGACCTTGCCTGATTCCAGTAGGAAGTGAGAGCAGCCACCACCTTGCAGTTTGTTAGCTGGGGGACTAAGTTCGGCCTGGGAACCACTTTTCTTGCCTAGAACAGGAGGCTCCTGGCTTAGTTCAGTTTGTTGTAAAAATGAAGTGAACTTGACCAAAAATGAGCAATCAGCAGGATGACCTGACCATCCGGCAAGTGGGAGTGATTGTAAACCGTTTCATGGCTTGCTCCACATAGAAGCCTTAGGTGTGGGGGTGGAAGTGGTTAGGTCAGGTACAGAGATGATTGCTTGCCCACTTGGCTGTGGTAGAAAGGGAGGTGGTTTCAGCGATCACACCTCTGTTTTGGCTCAAGGAGCTGTCTTTCTGATCTCTCTTTTTCCCGGGCATCCTGGCTCTCATTTTGATTCATGTTGTTAGCGTGGATGTTGAGCTTCGGTCTGGGAGATGTAGACAGGAGTCTTCATTTGCCTATGTCCTCCTACTCTCTCCAGTTGACCCTAAGGAGCATCTGGATAGGCTAGCTCCTTCCTGCAGACTCATTTTCAGGAAGGCAGATTTGTGATTTTTCTTTACAGGGAAGGGAGTGGGGGAAGAAGGGAGCGTAGGCGTGTCGTGTGAGCGTGATGAGTCAGTGGGTGTGCACTGTGAATGGGTGTGCGTGTTCGAGGTATGTCAGCACACACACACACATAGCAAGTGTGTGGAGGTATGTGTTGGGTGTATATACCAGCTTGGCTGGTGGAATGAGGCAGGCCCTTGTAGGGTGACAATGGGCCTGGGAATAGGAGCCCTCTTATATGTAGACTTTTGCCCCTCACCCCCCCACCCCCCCATTTTCTAATTGTTCCAGTATTATCAGTCTGACTGCATCCTTCTCCAGGATGGAGAGGTGGATGGCGGTACAGCCAGAGAACGGGTCCCCTTCGGATGCTTGAGTTCAAGCATCATAGCTCTGTGGTTAGCAGCTCCCCTTCTGGGCTGGCAGTGATTCCCCTTACATGCACCTCCTCTTCCCAATCTGGCTCTTCTACAATGAATGACCTTGTTCAGTCCCGAGGTCTTGGCCTTCACATGATTGCAAGGAGGAAATGAGCCCCAGAAGGTTTGTGTTTCTCACCACAATGGGTTCAGGGAAGATCAGCATGGAACACATAGGAAAGGGATCCTGGAAACTCCTGCTGGGCTGGAGGGCCTTTGAAATTGGGCAATCATGAATGGCAGCACAGGTCACTGACCTATCGCTGACCTTGCCACTCCAGCAGAGTTCACTGGGGAGAATTGCTAACCATAGAGAAACCTAGGGGCTTTGTTACCTCAGCAAGATTCAAGGTCCTTGGCCAATAAGCCCATGTACTTGGGTGGGCTCCCCAGGGACCAGACTACAGTGTACCCATGGTTTACCAGCCAACTCATCTGCTGCTGGGAACTTCATTCTTCAGTGTGTCAACACAAGCTGTTGGTCAACACTAGGGGAAATCCGTTTGTTCCTGGTGTCACTTGTGAAACTCTTTTGACTGGAGCCAGTCCTTAGCTCCAAATTTTGGGAAAAACTTTCTTTTCTCGTAACCACAGGGACTATCTTTCAAACATGACTGTTTCTATTTCCATTAAGTCAACCTTTGCTTAGGTACATATCAAGCTGTCTGGCACTAACTCCTTGGCTAACTCTTGGACATGTAGATGAGGTGAGTTAGGGAAGTGAAGGGGTCTGGTATGAAGGGTCTGTCAGGAAAGGAGGCCTTATGTTCAATTTGATCTCTTGCACGCATGGGCTTAGATACCTAGGTTGTGTTTAAAGTCATGAATAATACAGCCTTTCCCCCCTTGGAACTGATTGTCTGAATTTATGCCCATTGGTAAGCCAAGACAGAGACTGGTACTAACCAGTTGAGAGTGAGGGCTTAATTCATTGCTTATTTTTGCATTATTTGAATAGTCTTTAGCAAGGAAATACATGTTAAACATTAACCTTAATGCAATCTGGCTTAGTTGACGACTTCAAAGTATAATCAGGGCAGGTGTGGTGGTGAACACCGTAATCCGGGACACTCAGGAGGCTGAGACAGGGGAACAGGTGATTTTGAGGTCAGCCTCAATTAGATGGTGAACCTGTCTCAAAAAGCAACAAGTCCAATTGAGTGCTTTTTCATGTATAGAAAATGATTAGTCTATTCTTTCTCCAGTCAGGAATTTAACAAAATGTCTAGGGATAACTCAATGAAATTCCAGTAATTAAAAATGAGTAGTCAGATGTGGTGCTTCAGGCTGCATTCACAGCACCTGGGAGGCTGAGGCAGGAGGCATGCCATGAATTCAATTACCAGCCTGAGCTACACAGGGAGTTCCAGGCCAGCCTAGGTTTTAGAGTGGGGCCTTGTAAAATTACAAGCAAATCCAAACCAGAGCAAACAAACAAACAGACAAAAAACAAAACAAAAATCTCCCAGACAATAACTCCAAAAGTATCTATTTTTCTCTAAGTGCATTTATTTTTGGCAAGCACTTTTATGTCTCTCTCTCTCTCTCTCTCTCCCTCCCTGTCCCCCTCCCTCCCTCCCTCCGTGTGTGTGTGTGTGTGTGTGTGTGTGTGTGTAATTTATTCAATCTTACAGATGAAGAAATTGAAAGGAGAAAAAAGAAAACTGTTCATATCATGCCATATAGGCAGGGACCAGAGTCTACAAGGAGACTTTCAGCTTCCGATACCTGCTTTCCCAGACACAGGGCTTTGCTACATTAGGAGCAAGATGACAATGGGAAGTAGTCATTTCTGGTGAAGCTGCTTATTTAATATTAAAAGCTAGAAATGATTTCAAAAGCAGATGGTAGCCCTTGGGATTTTAATTTCCTCCTTTGTAAAATGGGGAGAGAAACCGTGTGGCCTCAAATTTTTTGCACCCCTGACATTCTGTGATTAGGGACATTGCCCCCAACCCCCACTTCCTCTCATTCTCTCTTTGCTTCTTTTTTACAGTACGTGGGAAGCCTGGATGTGCCCAGACCCAACAGCAGGGTTGAGATCGTGGCTGCCATGCGCAGAATCCGGGTAAGTGCTCAGAGGTGGGGCTGTGGTGAGAATCTGGAACTCAAGTTTCCCTGCTGTGGGCCCTTTGAGCTGAGAGCCAGAATGGATGGATTTCCCCTTCCAGGTTCCAGAGCCCACATTCCTGCATTGTTGGGGAAACTATTGTGAACTAGGGCCAAAGGTTGAAATGGATGTGATGGAGGAGTAGCAGCATCCTTCCTTTCCTGTCCTGGAGCACTTCCAACGGAGACACATGCCTCCTGGTTGGCTAGTAAAGGAGGATGGTGAACATAGAGCAAAAGTTTAGTAAGCAATTAGTAATCGATCAAAACATTTTAAAAAGGTAATTTATTGTGGTTCAGGATAGAAGATTTAATTGAAATTTTAAGACTGGATATGAGATTCCAACCAAACTTCCTTGGTCAGCTGCTTGAGGCTTCAGGATGTGTAAGCTTTGTGTATGTGTTCCCTTTCCTCCCTTTCCTGTAACCCTTGGAAGAGTTTGGTGTGTGGCAGCCCACTGCCTTCTGACTGGTCCGTGGAGCAGGGATTGGGAAGGAACTAGGTCAGGAGCTCTGCAACAGAACCAAACTGTGCATTTGCAGGTAGACTGGGGATTGCTCTGGTGTATTGTTTGTTGTTATTGGAGTGAGTTGGTGTTAGGGCGGCTGGCTTGGCCATCTCTGGGTGTAGACTGGCTTGTATTATTGTTCTTTGGAGTGATCTGTTCACCTCAATGGAAAACATAGAACAGGTGCTGGAGCACCAGTTTTCCCTTTGAGCTGGCTCTTTACCCTATCAACAGAAGCCTCAATTCAATGACATCAGCGTTGGAGAGAGTGTAAACATGTTTGCTGTTGACTCTCTGTGTAGCTCATTGATGCTTCCAGCCTTTGAGCCTTTTCATCTTTACCAAGTTGACTTTACTGAGACTGTTATTATATAAAACAGTGCTTGGTAATAAGGAAATTTGAAGTACTTTCGTGAGAGTAATTCAGCTGAATAGTCACAGCTTCAGAGGATCATGCCATGTCGTTTTCTAGATTAACCTGAAGCTCAAAGAAATATTGAGGAGCAATGGAGGCCCAGGAGTGCATGTGTCGCCTGAATCCATTCTATCGCTTCCTCTTGGTCTCATGGGAAAGCCTTTCTGCTTCCGGTTGGGGCCCAGTACTTCTGGGCCTCTTTACTCTCTCCTTTGTTCTCCTACATGGATAGAAGAAGCAGAGGCCCTGTGTTGTGTTTGCTGCTGTGATAGAAAGACTGGGCCTGGAGCTACCCACACTCCGGTGTCTCCTGAAGTTCCCTGTTATTTACGTTTGACTGATGGGGCAGAGAATGGCTGTTGCTGATATTACTATCATCATGAGAGCATTATCGTTACCAAGAGTAGTAGTTACTTCCGTATTGGATGCTTTTTAGATGTTTTGATGTTGAATATGTTTTGTTATTATTTATAGCTACTTTAGATGAGATGATGTTATTGTTAGTACCTTTCATGGAAGAGACCTGGAACCTGGGACAGGCTAAGTACTTGAGGTCAGGTTAGTGTTCACAGGCAGCCTGGGGGTTTATACTCAGGCTGGGCTGTGGCCCCTGGTGCCCTGCTGAGGATTCTTTGGAATGCTGATTGTGAGCCTTGACATTAATTGGTTGGAACCAAAGGACTTGGACATGGTATCTTCCCAGAAAGGGGGCCAGTGGTAGAAACACAACTTAAAATGGACAGAGGCATGGGAAAACATTACCTGGAAGCTGGGGCGGGCCAGGCACAGTAAGGCACTAGTTGGTCTTGGGATCTGCAGGAATCTGGGCCTAGAATGTGGCAGACCCCTCTTCCCTCATTACCTGTGAGTGGTGCCAGCCTCATGCCTCTTCCTACAGCCCCCTCTGTGGGAGCTGCTTCCAGAACCTAATGAGCAGCTCATTACATTAGAGGGAGAAATTAATTGGTCAGAAAGTTGTTTGGGCTGGCTGTCCAGTGGCTTGTGTGGACTGGCTGCCATTAGTAGCAAGTGCTCTGATTGTGTATCTTCCTCCCTCCCCACGCCCCACAATTCACTGCTTGGTCCAGGCTGCTATTTTCTTTTTCCTCTTTGCCTTTCAAAAGCTGTTTGGGCTGTAATTACAGCTGCCAAGAACTAGGGCATGGGATTTCTGTGTAAAGGACTATAGCTGACACTGTCCTTTTATGTTGAATGGTACCAGGCTAATACTGGATAGGACACTGCAGACTTTGGTTACTGGGTGCTCTTCTGGGCTTAGAAGCCCCAGACCCCAGGGCTTGGCCAGAGAAATAGGTAGTCCTGAGAGCAGAGCAGCCATTGATAAGGACCACAGAGGCTTACAGGTCAGATGTGAGTGCCTTGCCAAGGCCTCCTTCCTTTCTCCCTCCCTCCTTCCCCCCCCCTCTCCTTCCTTCCTTCTTTCCTTCCTCCCTTTCTTCCTTCCTGAGATAGAGTCTCACTATGTAGCCTAGTCTGACCTTGAATTTGAGATCTCCTTGCCTTGTGCTGTGGTACAGGTGTGGATCACCATGCCCATCATTGCTAAACTCTGTAGATCCCATCCCCTGGTCCTTTCTGGAGAGCTGTGTTGTGATGTGGCAGTAAAGATTCTTGTGTTTCCCAAAGGATGCATTCAGGGAGTGAAGGGCTCTGCCCCACCGTCCTCAATCCTCTTAGGACTTGGGCTCTAGTTGGAGGATGTGTTCTTGCTCATCTCCAGCCCCGTGCCCCAGTGTGGACTCAGTTAAATTCAGTCCATCACCGACTGGCATGCTCCCTCTGCCCTCTCTTTGTCTTCAGTTGGTTTCCCACCTTCTCCATATTCTTTTTGAACTTATGATGTCTGTTTTAGATACTCATATAGTTCTTCTTTTAATCTATGTCTAAGAAGTGAAGGGTCAAAGTGCATAGCATTAGGTTTTCCCTTTTAAAGGCAGACAGTTCAGTAGTTAAGCGTATCCCTACTGTTGCATCTAGGATCACCAGTCTTTTTTTTCCCCCCTTTGTGTAAAATGGAAACTCTCTATCAATTAAATGCGATCTCCTCTCCCTAGATCCCTAGGTGGCCATCCTCCTACCTTCTGTTTCTATGATTTTGACTGCGTTAAAATGTCATGAGAATGGAACCACACAGTATTTGTCCCCTTGTATTGACATAATGTCTTCACAGTCCATCCGTGTTGTATAGTGTTGGGATTTCCTTCCTAAGGTCTCTTTGTATTACTTTGTATGGACAGACCACATTTCCTTTATGTATTCATCTACTTATGGGCATTTGTTTCTATCTTTTAGCTCTTGTGAATAGTTCTGTGAGTACACAGGTGTGCAAATGTGTCTTTCAGAACTTTCTTTGTTTTTTTTTTTGTCTATATACTCAGAAAAGTGATTTCTGGATCATAATGGTATATTAAATCTTTGCTGTCATCTCATTATGGTATCTAGGCTAGTCTTGAACTTGTGGCCATAAACGATCCTCTTGCCTCAGAGTAGCTGGGACCAATGACATGCCACTGTGCCTGGCAGCAGCTGGTTCTTCGAGGAACCTCCAACACCCTTTTCATAATGGTTTCATCTTGACTTCCCACCAGTGATGCACAGGAACATGCACCCTATTCATTATTAATGAAGGAAAAAGGAGCTAAGAACGCATGCATGGAGCTGGGAGATTAAACCCAATTTATGGGAGACTGGAAAGGCTTTGTGGGAGTGCAGAGAAATAAGCCGGTGATGACAGGTGCCACGGCTGGATGGCTTCTAAGATGTGGCTGCCATAGCTCTGAGAGGTCTGGTCCTGGAGGGACCACATCCTGTCATGACCAGTTTTGAATCTCCAGCATCTATCTAATATGATGCCCAACTACCCCGTGTCCTTTGTTTCCAGATATCAACACCGGTCCCTGCCACTTCACTGCAGCCTCCTTGGAAAGGGCATTCAGGATAGTCAAGAGGGCTCTCAACAAGGAGTAATGAGAGTTGGGCTTGAGTCTTCCCCTTGACTTGATGTGTGACCTTGACAAAGCAGCTGACGGCTGTTAATCTCAACTTCCTCGTTTATAAAAGACAGCATGCTACTTCTCATCCTGTCTCTCTGGTGCTATTGTCGGATCTGGGATGGTGCATGAAAAAATGCTTTATAAACCATAAAGGGCTATTTATATTCATCACTATCATTTTTTTATACCTTTCCTCTGGGTTTCAGAGCATTTCATACATGCAGATAAATACCCCGAGACTTCTTGCTGCCTTTAACAGCCAGCTGCCTTATCTAGCTGCTTTTAACAGTTAGTCTCTTTAGTGAACACATTCCTTCCTTGGGGAAGCCATCTTGAGTGGCTCATCTTGTCCTCTCATGCTCCTGCCACAACATCCCCATCCCTGGTGACATAAGAATGACTGTATTTCTAGTGTCCAGCACATGACCCTGCCTCCCATTGACTTCTTTGACTAGGGCTTGGGCACATTCTGGTCCACATTGCAAATGGCTTCCAAACTGATGCAGAATGGAATCAAAGCTTCCTACTTAGTGTGCCTTGATTTCTCTAATGTGGCCGAGCAGGAGGGGTATGTAGTCAGTGGATTGATAACCAGGAACTGGCCACGTCTACTTCTTCTTCTGACAGCTACCATTTTTGCCAGCTTTCCCCAGAACTTTTTAGGAAAAACCTAAAAGGCCCTGGGTGCTTTCTTAGGAGGGCTTACATTGGGTGCATACTTGGTAGCTCATCATGGGATGGTGGCTTTGTGGAGCTGGTGACTGGAGCCATGGGTCCTGTCTGCATTGCTCCTTTCCCCCGTGGTAGAGAGCTTCTACTGTGGCCTCTTTATCTCCTTGTACCTTTCTCCCTGAGTAGCTTGCCTAAGTCAACAGTGGACTCCTTTGTTATTAAGTTTTCCTCTTTGTCATAGTTTAGAGTCTGCAAGTACCACCTCTGCTCTGTTAGCTTGGCCATGCCACTTCACAGGATGCACTAATCAGTTACAATGTAATGGCTTAAAATAACTCCAACTTCTCATCTTGTAGTTCTGAGGGTCAGAAGCCTGAGATGGAGAGTGGCGGAGGCATTGGTAGGCCTGCTTTCTGCTTCTCTGCTGGAAGCCCTAGAACAGTCTGTTTCTTGCTCTTTTAGCATCCTTGTTCATGGATTCAACCCAAGGGCCACTGAGCACATTCTATGAAGCATAAATACATACATAGGTATGAGTATCTCTATGGAGGTGACCCAGCATGCAATTATAAATGTACAACATGAAGAGATACTTTTTCTTTATTGTTGTTAATCTAATTGCATGGTTTTCAAATTCGAACTTTTCTCATTGTGACACCGTGTCACCTGTCACAAGGTTGGATATGCCCAAAGGTGATTTTAGCAAGTGCCTCCTGTCTGTCTTCAGAGCTAGCAGTGCTGCCACTGTGACCTCTGTTTCCCATCACTACATGGTGTCACATTCTGTAGCCTCACTGATGGGGACCTTTGTGATCGTCTCTCTCTCTCTCTCTCTCTCTCTCTCTCTCTTCCATTTTCTCCCAAGAACCCCAGATTATTTCTCGTCAAGGTCCATCTTCTTGTCACCCGTGCAAAGTCATTCTGTCACGTGATGTAGCACCTTGAAAGGCTTGAGGGGCATTATTGTGCCTATCCCAGTGGATTGGAGCATCAGGCTCTGGCAGGGATTGGGAAGGTCCCACCCCTTACAGAAATTTTTGAGTACAAGATGAAGCAGAACGAAATTCAGATTGTGTTTCTTCTGGGTGGGATCAGGGAACTTTGGACAAGGTTCTCAACCCATCAGTCAATGTTTGATCATGAATAAAATTGATATATCTTTTCTGTAGATAGATTTGACCAGATAATATGTGAGTGCACACACAATACTAACAGATGTGCCTGGCATGTGGCCTGTGTACCCCAAATGATAGTTGCAGGCTGCAGCTTCAGCTCAGTGGTCGACTGGCCTAGTATGCACAAGGATATGGGCCCCACACCATAAAAGCAAAACAACAACAGCAAAATTCCCTGTCATTTCATATCTGCAATTCCAGTGTTTAAAAGGCAAAGACAGGGGGATAACTAAGTTTGGGATTGGCCTGCTGTCCTTAGTGAGTTGCAGGCTAGCCAGGTCTACCTAGTGATACTGTGTCTCAACATACAAACAAAACACCCCCTCCCCAATCAAAGCAAAACCTCCTAAAAATACCAACACCCCTCCAACAAAATCCCCAAAAGGTTTCTTTCTAACTACCCTCCAGTGAGAGCAGTGATCCTTACTAAAACCCCTGGCTTTTATTAAGGATATGAATTCATTTGCTCTGAGACCCGTTGATTTTTTTTTTTTTTAAACCAGTTTGTAGATTGTTTCTCAGAGTAGGCTCCCTTGAACCTTAGGTGTTTGAGAGTACTCCGAAAGACTTTTCCAAACTTGTGTTTTCATTTGATTCTAATGTGAACAAAGTAAAATAAGCTTATCGTGCACCCCTGAACAGCTCATTCGCTTTTAGCCTTCACTACTGAGTGTGTCTGCTGTGTCTTCTAGAGTAGGCACCCCTATGTCTCATCACTGTGCTCTACAGGAGAGTAGAATGGCTCTTCATGTGGATTGAATGAATTCTCATAAAGCAAATCAGTCTCTGGGTCCTTTGCACAGGTAGGAGCTAGGAATTAAGACTTCTGTAGAGTCGAGACAGAGGAATGTGACCCAGGAGTAGAGCTAGCGCCTGCCTGGTACACAGGCTGCATGGAGGACTGGCAGCAGCCATGCCCCTGGGGTTGCTTGAAGAAAGTGTTTGGCTTTGTTGCTTTTAGTATTTTTTCTGACTTGTTGGTACCTGTGCTGTCTACAAAATATGATGGGCCATAGGAACGACAATACCAAGACCCAGCTAGTACTTAGCTATCAACCATTGACAGTACAGAGACCCCGTCACACAGTGCAATCCAGTGTGTGGTCCTGATGGTGGACATTCTGAGCATCCTTGCTGAGTCTGCTTGAGCTGGACACTGGAGAGCTCGGATAACATATCCACTGTGTATTCACAGAGATGTGATTTCAGTGTGAAGTCTTCTCTGACTTGTTTGAATTTATTGGTTATATAATATAACTTGTGTTTAAATTATAAATCTATATAAGGTCTGTGTGCATAAGCAGTTTATATCTAGATGTATGTTTTACATATTTAAATGATATTGTAATTTGCCAATACTTTTTTTGGGTAATGACTTTATTGAGATATACTTCATATACTATATAATTTATACATCATACACTATATAATTTTAGCTGTGGGATTTAGTATATATTCATATATATCATTATACAACTGTTATTATAGAACTTACTTCCTCCCCAAAAGAAACTCTGAACCTCTATTGGATTTTTCAAGTTTTGGCAGCGTCGGGGATCAAACGCAGGACCTCCAGCATGCTAGTCAAGTGCTCTACCATAGGACCACGTACTTCCAGTACTTCTAGCCAACTCTGTACTTCTACCCTCTCAACTCCCAATCTCCCCGAGGCTCCTGGCTACAGGTATCCTCCACCAGTTCACCTCCTCCCTGAATGGATTTGCTTGTCTTGAACATTTACTATTGATGGTCTCATAAAATATGTGGACCTTCACGTCTGGCTTCTTTTGGTGTTTGCACAGTTAACCTGTGCTTTTTTCATACACCAACACTTCATTTCTCTTGATTATTGGCTAACATTCCATGTCGTACTTCTGATATACGAGACATGAGCCAGTCAACACTAGATGTTTGCCTTTTTTGGTTTTTTGTTTAAACTTAAGAAAACACTTAATGTGTTTTTAGCAGCGGATGATGGGGGTGTACAGCTGTCTTCCTTTTAAGCAAAGGATGCAAATCAGAATTCCCAGGTGGGCTGAGGCAAGCATTCTCATCAACAGGAAGATTGGTGCACAGAGAGCCGGCTTTGATTCTTTTTCTCCCCCTCACTCTTTGGGAGAGAATGTATTGACTTCTGAGCCAACATTATTTTAGGTTCTGGAAGCACAGAGTCTGAAAAACAAAGTCCCTGCTCGGATGAAGCTTATGTTCTGATGGTGAGAAAGAATAGGAGAGACTAGAAATACAGAGTCATGAGTACATTCTCTGCAGACTGCTAAATTAGGACATGAGCCTAGGGAGAGCCAGGGGTGGCCTGAGTACTGTTTTTCTACAGATTTCTGGGGAAGACTTCTTGATTGTGTTGAAGTGAGTCTTTAAATATGTGAGTAAGCAGAGGGAGTGAGCCATATGATTCTCTGCAGGAAGAGTGTTCGCACAAAGCCCCAAGCAGGTATGGGCTTTCTAGGTTCAGGGAGCAGCCTGGAGGGAAGTTTGAACGCTGAAGTATTAACCTGAGGCAGAAAGGTAGGTTATTTGGAGGAATTTTTCCTGCAGGTCGCATCTCCAGAGAATCTGGGTCACTAAGAGGCTCCTGAGTACCTGGACTACACATGAGTAACACACACATCTATCTTTCCTTAAATTCGAACCAGAATGAAGAGTTACTTAATTTGGTTATGTTCCAAAGATGAGGGATTCAGGAATCCCATTTGAGATCGGGTCTCACTATTCGCCCTGACTGTCCTGGAACTTACTATGTAGACCTAGCTGGCCTTAAGCTCCCAGAGATCTGCCCGCAGCTGCCTCCTGAGTGCTGGGATTAACAATGTGAGCCACTACACTCTGTTCAAAAATGATTTAAAACAAACAAACAAACAAAAAACCGGGGCAGAGATACTTCATTAGCTTCCATTGTATTGTTAAAGCAAAGCATACAGTTGGTTTTAAATAAGGGACCTGGCTCTGTAAGAGCTGTGTATACCTAAGAGTCAGCAGTGATATCTTTGAGTTTTCAAAAGAGCATCAGAATGCATCCTGCTCAGTCTAGTTTCTCATAATGATGCTCCTGCTTCAGCCGGCTGACTATTTGATGATGTTGCTCTACAACACAAAGCCTGGCTTTTGGGTGTCCTTTAAACAAAATTTGTTTGCTGTAAGCAAAGGAAATGCTGAGTGTCTGTTTGCTGCAGCCTTTGGGGACCCTTTGTTCATCTCTCTGGCATTGGCAACAGGTGACATTGGACATCCTCACTTTAATGACTTCTTTAGCTTTAAAGACATACTCATATGTAAATAGATTTTTCATTTTAGCCACTTGTAATGTTCGACTCAGTGGGTTTAAATATACCACAACACTTTGTGCCCTTCACCACTGTCAATATCTGAAGTCTTTTATGATCTCTGTCATAAACTGTGCTCATTCATCAATAACCAGCCCTGGAACTCTGTCCTGTCTCCTGTCTCTTGAGTTTATCTATTCTGCAGACCTCATACCAGTGAAATCTTATACCATATTTGTCCAGGATGTTCTCAGGGCCATCTATGCCATGGCATGCGTTATCATTTCAACCATGTGCAGAGCTGAAAAGTATTTTCTCTTGTGACTTCTGTGAGCAAGACTCTGACAGCCCAGGCTGGTCTCCTGGGACTTTCTGTACTTAGCATATGACACAGGTTTTGATGTATGGCCAGAGTGCTCCTGGGATCATACATACCATATAAGATAAAGATGAAGTACTACCTAGTGAGACAGCTTTGGTACCACAGGGAAGACGGCTTCCAAGAGGTACACTTCTTTGACCTGGAGTGGAGAGGTCCTTTGGTTTCCATTGCCTTTACAGTTGCTTAGGTGGGTTTTCATATCTGCTGTGATTTTATCCTAGTTTCCAACAAGCCTGTAAGGAATGGGTATTATCAGGTTTTTGGTTTTTTTTTTTTCAGAGAAGGGACATAGGAGTGACATCACTGCTCCATGTTCCTGTCCTTGTGCAGCCTAAGCAGACCGGAGTCTAGGTTGCACTGTGCCATGGCGCTGTGTCTGGCCGCAGGCAGAGAGTACTTCAAAAGTATCGATCCCCATTGATGTGTGGGTATGAGTGTAACTGTCACCCCCCCTTTATAGGTGAGATCACCCCACTTTATAGATGAGTAAGCCAAGGCAGAGAAAGGTTAAACAGCTTGCTCTAGCCTAGAGCTGGTGAGTAGGGTGTCTAGGATTCTCTGCAGTCTGAGCTTGGTGCTGCTGTGATTGAGAATGGAGACTGGAGTCTGTCAGAGATCCTACAAGAGCAGGCTGATTGTCCTCATTTTCCAAGTGTCTAGCCAGACAGTATCATCTGTGTTCCTGATTGTGTCTGTCTCCCATCTGGGAACACTGCCAGGCAGTGCATAGCACTAGATGCAAGTAAGGCCATTATTTGATTTTTATAAACTTCTCTTTAGAGCTTGAAATTCATATATCCTGTGTGGCACCCCCACCCAGCTTTGTGTTCCAAAGCCACCTTGAATTTGGTGTGTCAAAAACCTGGATTCCTCGTTTCTGCAGATGCTTCTCCTCTTTGCTTTTTGCTTTCCCTTGGATTTTTACAGATGCCAGTTTATGCCAGTGAACGTCATGTTACCCAGCCAGAGTGTAAGCTTCAGCCCTCAGGGTCCACCTTAGATTTCTATCTCTAGGTTTCACATGAGCCACCCATGCCACATTGCCTTCTAAACAAATATTTCTCAAATGTGCAGATGCCTCTCGATCTCACCAAGCAGAGAGAGCCCTGTCATTGATTGCGCAGAAGCCTGTAGCAGTTGAGGTGTAGCTCAGTGATAGAGTGTATGCTTTGCGGAGGCCCCCGTATCCCTGTGTCTTTGGCTAGCTTCCTCTCATCCTTTCCCCCGATGACCAGCTTGGCCCTCTAAAGGCAGTCCTATTGGCATTGCCCTGTTTATAGCTCTTTGTGATGCTTCACCATCTCTAGATAAGACCCTGAGCTCCCAGCAAAATGTATAGGCTTCTGCAGGTAACGTAGGCATGCCCCAGCAAAGATTGGGAGCATCTTCATATCAGTTCTCCATCCTTCCTTCTACCTGGCAGGCACCCCCTTTTATGGGTGGCTGTAGTCTATCTCTTTAGGACCCAGTTCAGCAGCAGCAGCAGCTTCTTCTTCCTCTTCCTCCTCCTCCTCCTCTTCCTCCTCTTCCTCCTCTTCCTCCTCCTCCTCCTCCTTTGGAAGGTATCTTCCCAGTTCTGGTATCTATTTTTTTCTACAAGCTTCTCTTGACATCTACAAAGTAGCTTTTCTGTCTTTTGTGTCGCCATCACATTCTGCAGAGACCTGTGGCTTTCCCCAGACATCTCAGAAACAGTTTCTGTTTGTAAGAATTCACAGAGGACTGTGGCTGGACAGAGTGAACAGGTGTTGGCAGCACAAACTCTTTGTTCAAGGTCCTGGCTAGGAGACTCATCCCTGTCTGGTGCTTCTTCCCTGCTTGCCTCTGTTGCCCCACCAGGTCTAGATTGCAAGGCTGCAGAGCAGAGACCTGCTGACCCAGTGTATACCGTGGAACACCCAGACCCAGGGTACTCAATCAGTGTCAACAATACTGAATAGGTGCTGTTCCTCACACTCTCTGGGCTGCATGAGATCTGCTTCCCTGGAGAGGCCTTTCTAACCACTGGATGGTTGGCTGTGGGAGTGACAAATGGCTTCTCCACATCCCTCTCAAACCAGTTGTCTCCAGTGGCAGTTGCCCTGCTAATGTGATGCTAGTGTTTTTACCCGCTGGCCCTCCTGAAGAGAAGACCAGCACTTGCTTCTTTATCCTTCATCTTCTCCCCCCAGGGTTGATTCAATAGGTGAGCCCACACCTGCCTTTGGTCTCCTGAAAACACTCATTGAGGGAGCTTGGCCTCCTCTCCGGCCCCCCTTAGCTGCCTTGGTAAACCTCAGGGCCTGGATCACAGGGAGGGCTGGCAGTGGACCAGGGAGTCAATGGTTTAGGTTCTGGCTTATTCAAGATGCATGCCCTGAATAGGTTACTGCATGGTGGCTGTGAGCTGAGGAGGGTCCAGTGTGCCTCATTTTCTATTCCTTGACAAATGCAGGCTGGCCCTCCCAGTGTCACAACCCCAGGCCACTGTCCTTCCCTACCTGCCTTACCTTTCATATATTCCCAATGCCCCTGCCTCTCCCAGAAACGGGGGACTCCTCAATAGCTCAGATACAGACTTCTGGCGTGTGTCCTAGTCACTTGTCACCTTGTCCTCTCAGCCTTGTTCTGTCCCTTGTGGAGTCAAGTGGGTCTTTGCTTATTCTGGCCCAGGAGGAGCTGGGTGCCAAAGCAGTTGACTAATGCAGGGTGTATATGAGTTGTGAATATTTTTAAATGTGGTTTTTTCACTATATCCTCAGAATTTTAGAGTTAGGGGACTGAAGCCATTTCACAGAACAATCAGGAAACAGCAGGAGTAGGGAGTGGGTTTCTTTTCAAGAAGGATATGTTTATGTATTATGTATGTAGTATATATGTATGTGTGTATCAATCATCTATCAATCTATTATCTATATGTCTATGTTTCTATCCATCTATCCATCTATGTATGTATGTATCTATCTATCTATCCATCTGTGAACCTATCTCAGCATCTCACTTTTGTAGAGTAGGCTACCCCAGCACTTTCAGAGTCCTCTTGCCCCACCCTCTTGTATAGTGGAATTACAGGGACAAGCCATGGGTGACTCCTGGCACAGTTCTCTTTCAGGTGAAATGCTGAGCCATATCAGAGTTCAAGAGTCTGCTTAAAAACCCCAGGACTGCAGAGATCTTTGACACCAGGTGTTATAAGTGAGGTGCCACTCTGTGCAGTTTTTCCTACAGTTAACTCACTGTGCTTAGGGAGTTGGTTCAGAAGAGATGGTTCAGCAACTTGCTCAACATTGCTCTGTTGCTAACTGCGGAGGACCTGGGATCTAGAACTTGGCTTCCTGACTATTGTGCTGCCTCTCTAAGGCAGAGATAGAAATAGCTGCTGCATCACCCCATTGGGAGCCTCTGCTACTTGGGCAGTGCATGCTTCTTTGCCAAGTGTGTCTGTGACCTCTCCTTAGGCCTGGCCCTGCATAGAGTCAACACTAGCCTCCATTTGGTCTATGTGGCTAAAATTAGGTCCAGCCCTCTACACTCGTCTGGACTGCTGGTTGAGCTAGCCTGCTCAGGTATGAACTTCCACACTAACCTGTTCCTCTTGGGCCACAGCCATGCTTTGTGACATCAGCTGGTACAGCTGTGGAGACTGCTGGTGAGCAGTTAGGTTAGGAATCTATGTGCTGGAACTCTTGCTGGGGCTCAGGGGCTGGTAGGAACCTGGGCCCTGAGCACACACTCTTTCTACCCTCTCCCTTTCTCCTTCCATTAAAAATCCAAACTGAGGGGCTGGGGATATGGCTTAGTGGGTGATTGCTGTGCAAGCATGAGGACCTAGGTTCGAATCTCCAGCATCCATGTGGTTGACATGCATCTATCTCCCCAGTGCAGTCAGGGTGATGATGGACAGGTGGGTCTCTCAAGCTTTCTGGCCAGCTAGCCTAGTGAAGTAAACAAGATTCAGATTCACCAAAATGACTTTGTCTCAAAAACATGGCAGAAGGCTGGGGGGCATAGCTCACTTGGTAGAGTGCTTGCCTCTCTGGCATGAGGTTCCAAGTTTGATTCCCACTACTGCATAAGCTAGGCATTATGTCACAAGCCGGTAGAAATAGAAGCAGAAGGATCAGGTGTTCTAAGATATCCTTGGCTACATAGTAAGTTCACAGCTAGCCTGGGCTTCAGAAGACCCTGTCTAAAACAAGACAAAATCAAACCAACCAACCAACCAACCCAAACCAGTAACCCAACACAAAAGGAAGAAGGTAGAGGATGAAAAAAGTAGATGACCATGACCTCCAAATGTATGCACACTTGTGAGCATGGACCCTCAAATGTGCATACACAGACGTGTACACATACATGATCCTCCCTCAACAAAAGCTGAGCTAGGCATGGTTTTTTGTGTCTGTTATTCCAGCATTAGGAGGTAGAGGCAGGAGGATCATGAGTTTAAGACAAGCCTGTGCTACACCGTAAAAGCCTGTCCCAGAGAGCAAGAAGAGGAAAAGGAAGGCGAGGTCCTGGGGAAGCAGATACATGGAGGAGGCTCTGAGCCCCAAATCCTACTCTTTTCTATGGTAGGATAATATACCATGTGCTGCCGAGCAGGAGACTTTAGGGCAGCCGTTCTCAACCTGTGGGTCTCGACTTACTTGGGGTGGTGGTGGTGGCGGCAAATGATTCTATCACCGGGATCTCTAAGACCACTGGCAAACATAGATATTTACATTATGATTCACAACAGTATTAATAATTCACAAAATTAGTTATGAAGTAGCCATGGAAATAATTTTATGGTTGGGGTCACCACAGCAGGAGGAACTGTGTTAAAGGGCCACAGCATCAGGAGGATTGAGATCCACTTTTTTGGGCTAAGGCAGAGAGGGATTAAAGAGAACTCTGGCTTGGTTCAGGCGTTCTCTGGATAGGGTTAGCCCTGACTACTGTGAAGATTGTAGCATAGATGTTTTTGCCTGCTTTGGGAACTTGGCTGGGGCAGTGTTCTCATTAGACTTAGAGGTGAAGATAAAAGACTGATTAGCTGCACTTTCTAAGAGTGTTGGGGATCTCACTGCCTAGAGAGAAACCATGAGTGCCCCCATGTCTGGGCTTTAGGACAGCCTCAGCCTCCCCTTGCCAAGTGACTTCTGGTTTGCAGCCCTGGTTTGACTGTTCCCCTCAGCCACCTGCCCAGCTCTGCTGGCTCCCAGCCTACCTCGGTTTTCTCATTTACGGCAATCCTTTCTTCAAACTTGATTAGATGCCTTTGTTGGCTTACACATCTGGTCTTCATTTAGCAGGGATGACACTTAATTTAAGTAAGAGTTTGGCTGCTTCTAAACTAAACAACCAAATCCTGCTGAGAGGCTGATGGGGAGTCCGGTAGCTGGATTGTTTATTGAAAGAGATCACACTGATTTATGATTTTCACTTAAGACATCTATCCCAGATTCTCTGCCCTTAATTGAATGGCTGGGCACCCCAATGGCTCCTTAAACAGTCAACTTCTCACTTCCAGAAAGAGGAGCTCTTCACAGTGTACACAGGGACCTGTGTGTCTGGGAATGTATCTACTTGTCCCAAAGAGTCATGCAATGGAAAACTGGGAACTCATCGTATACACAGAGAACCCCACCTTTGGTCACTCACTAAAGCCTTAGGCCTATCATGCCCCATCTCAAAATTCTGCAGGGGCTCCCCATTTCTTATGAGTGAACTGTGGAGTCCTCAGGGTCTCTGCAATAAGAAGTCTCCCTGGTCTACTGCTGTTGTGCCCTCTCAAAGTCACTGCATTAAGGTTCTATGGGAATCCAGTTCTCTAGCCAGAATGAATTTCTGACTAACCTTTACTTAACAGGATGACCTGTTTTCTTTGACCTTCTTCTCTCTTTGTGGTTTTACTTTTCTCTGGAATATATTCTCTCTCCCCCAAACCCCTCACTGGTCTGTTTTCTTCAAAGCCCATCTCACACTGGAAAACCTTTGCTCTCAAGTCTTTCGATTTCTCTGCTATAGCTACCTGAAAGATTGCTATCTTCTCCCTATGTCTCTCCGTTTATGTCAGTCTGCTTTGATTATGATTTTAATTTTAGAGATAGGGTCTTAGACTAGGCTGGCCCTGAATTTATTTGTTCTGTAGACCCAGGATGACCTTGAATTTCTGATTCTTTTGCTCAGATCACTGGGATTGCAGGTACATGCCACTGTGCCTTGTTCATGTGGTACTGAAGATTGAGCCCATGACTTCATGCATCAAAGCAAGCACTCTAGCCAGAGAGCTACATTCCCAGCCCTGATCGTTGTTTATTCTTATGTGGAGCTGTCTAACAGTGGTGATCCTGTATTCATGTGTATTCCTTGGTGGCACAGGGCTCAGGAATTGGTAATTAAGATTCCTCTGAGTGTTCTATTCTCAGCACTCCATGGTTGCTTGCCTTTTAAGTCAGTGGTTCTCAGCCTGTAGGTCATAACCCTTTGAGGGACCCCTATGACAGGGATTCCAAATCTGATATCCTACATATCAGATATTTACTTTGTGATTAATAACAGTAGCAAAATTACAGTTATGAAATAGCAACAAAAATAATTTTATGGTTGAGGGTCACCACAGCATGAGGAACTGTATTAAAGGGTCTCAGTGTTCTGAAGGTTGAGAAGCAGTGGTTTAAGTCTTTATGAAAGCTCCAGAGGCAGAGAAGTGCTCTGACCAGTGCTATTTGATAAGGTAACTAGGACCGAGAGCGAATAGCTTCCTGAAAGCCACAGTGTGTGTGTGGTGTGGTGTGTGTGTGTGTGTGTGTGTGTGTGTGTGTGTGTGTGTATGTGTGTGTGTGTCTGTCAGAGCTGGGGCCTCCTCCAGGACTACGTGGTCTTTACCCCCATCTCTCAATCTCTGTGCTATGTAATGTCCTTCATCATAGGTACTTGCTTTGCACGTGCTCATAAAGAAGAGCTGTACTGATGACAAGTCATGAAGATGAGCAGGGATAGAAGCAAGAAACAGGGAGAGGAAAAGGAAACTGAGCGTGATCGAGTAGGAGTAGATGATGGGAGACCCGAGAACCCTGGAACCGAAGAGGCCAGGCTACTAAGAGGGCAGAGCTTATCCTGGGAGAGAACTGGGGTTCAGTCAAGCCTTTGGAGCGAGATAGGGTGTGTCTGAGGTATTGGGATGATCTGGTGTTGGTGGGGACATAGGAAGTGGTTGTTACTGTACCTGGCTCCTGGCATGCTTAGTAGGTCATTCCGGATATTCCAGATGTGATGGCTTTTATCAAAAGGGCTGGAGTGGGGAGACACAGAGATCAAAACTCAGCAAGTCCCTTTCTGGTGAGGAGGAAGTTCCTGAGCTTGTGTCTTGCTGAGGATCCATCCATGGGCAGCACTGCTGACTATTATAAATTTTCCTGTTCTGAGCAGCATCTGTGCTTCATGTCTGTAGCTTTACATGTCCCTGGAATGCTGGTCTGCTCACTATCAGCACCGTTTTGTCTTTCCAGAATGGCATGTAATTGAAACTACGGGGAGGGGGGGAGCTTTTTCGGTGCTGCTTCTTTTATTTAGCAATGTGTAGTCAAGACTCATCTCTGCCTTTTGTGGTATGAGAGCCCATTGTTTTGGTAACTAGGTAATATTCTAGATGCACAGAGGTTTATACTGTCACCTACCCAAAGGTTTTTGGTTGTTTCCAGAATTTGGTGATTATGAAAGCAGCTGATAAAAACATTCATGAGCAAGTTTTTATGTGGATACACATTTTCAATTCAAATGGATAAATGCCTAGAGGAATCTTTCTTGTTTGAATATCTTTTTAACATCTTCTTTCCCCTAATTCTCTACCAGGGCACTATCAGCATACCCTGAAAATTGCCAATTCTGCTATTGACCTGTCTATACACTGATCTCCTGACCTTCCTACACACTGATCTATTGATCTGTGCTTTTTATCCTTCCATCTGTAAGTGGCAAATACTATCATGTCAGAGAACTTTCAATGATTTTTTTAAAAGTTTATGTAATAATTTAATTGTGTGTGAGTGTATGTGGGCACAGGTGTGCCACATTGTGTTCCAGGAGATCAGTCGTAAGAGACAGTTTTTGAGTCCACTGTATGCATCCCTGGAATCAAACTCAGGACATCAGTGTTAGCAGCCAGCACCTGTACCAACAGAGCCATTTTACTGGCCTAGAGAAGTTTCATTTTTAGATCCAGGAATTAATATGGGGGAGAAGAAAAATTCTGTGATCTGGAGCTGAGGGGCCTTCTGTTGTTGAACAGTTGAGTCCTGAAAGCTGCTTTCCTCTGCACTGGTGAGGTCTTAAGTCCAGTAGGCCTGGGGTGGTTGTGACAAGAGTGACTCACCTTCTGTGACTCAGGAGAGGAACTGGCTCACACATGACCCTTTCAGGTCTCTGTGACAGGCTGTGATGGCAAATCTTCCAGGTAGATTGGAAGGGAGTCTGCCATTTGAGCGGTTGGCATGAAGGCCCTGACCATGGGGCTGAGGTACCACAGTTCATCTTGGCTGCCGGCTTGCTTTCTCCCATTTCCATTCCCGGCAGGTCACTGCCCCGACGTGTCAGATGTTGACATCCAGAGTTTGCCTACTCTTTTATTTACTTATTTTGGCATGTTTGTGGACTTTTTATTTATTCACTTTTCTAATTGTATAAAGCTGGAAATATTTTCTGCTTGATAAAAATGAATAGGTCAGTTTTTAAGAACAATTTTAGCCACATTACGTGGAAAGTATAGAGGAATTCCCTGCGTCTCTCCCATGTCCCCGTCTCTCCTACTGCCATGCTGAGCTCAGGCAATAGCGTGATCACAATCAGTGATCCTACCTCGACCCACTGTTATCACCCAAAGTCCATATGTCACGTCGGGTTCACACTTGCTGCTGCCTTCCCCGTGACATTGGACAAACAGATGACGATGAAGGTCCAGGATCAGAGTTCCGAGCCGAGGACCTTCACTGCCCTAAAACTCCTCGGTGCTCCACCTTCTTTCCCTTCACCTGCCCTTTCCTCCCCAGCAGCTACTGACCTTTTCACTGTGTCCACAATCTTTCTCTTTCCCAGAAAGTCGTGTGGCTGGAATCATACAGAAAAAAGTCTTGCAGACTGGCTTCTTTCACACCGAAGTGTGTTTAAGGGCCCTCCATCTTTCTTCCTGGTAGTCTAACTCATGTCACTTAAGCTGTGATTACTGCTTCATTGTTTGATGTACCCCCAGTTTATTTATCCATTCATTGGCTGAAGCAAGTGCTGGTGGCTTCCAAGGGTTGACAATTATGAATAAAGCTACTGCACACATCTGTATGAAGGTTATTGTGAGGGCATAAATTTTAATTTCACTTGTATAAATACTCAAGCTTATTGTCTTAGGGGTAGAATGTGTTTAGTTTTATGCTGCTTTTAAACTATTCCTATTGTAGAAGTGATGAAGCCAAGGTATAAAGAAAGTGAGTAACTTAACCTGAGTCACAGTGTGTTAGTCCTTGTTGTTGCCTATAACAGAGACTTATACACCGAAAATATGATAAAGAAAACAAGTTTTGGAGCTCAAAGTTGAAATGGCTACATATTCTGTGGCAAAGTCCTGAGGTAGTGCAGGGCATCTTACGGGCAATAAATGCGCGCTCGTTCGTGTGTGTGTGTGTGTGTGTGTGTGTGTGTGTGTGTCACACGAGGGCGCATTCAATCATGGGAACTCCACCTGATGACCTCATCCAATCCCAGTGACCTCCTACAAACCCTACCATGACCCCACCTCCCACTGCCATAGTCAGATGAAACTTCATCTCTTAGTTCTGAACAATGGAAATTAAATTTCAACACATGGACCTTTGAGGGGAACCGAAATCCTAAGTAAGCCATAGAACACAGCTACTGGGGATCAAGCTGGTCTCTGAACACAGGCTGTATAGCTCCCACATTCTGTGTCCCAATCATCATGTTGGGCTAGAAACATGATAAATCAGTGGCCATTGCTACTATGAATTCCTTAGAACTACTGAAAATGCAGGAAGGAGAAAAGTTACTAGTTTTTCCCTTCAGATAGTCCCAGTCTGGAGGAAAAGCCCTGGAAACTAGTAGCTATCAAGTAGGGCAGAGGGCATAAGGTAATAGATAGTCACACAGGAAGTTTGGCAAGAATATGTCACAGAGAGCCTCCTGGGGAGGGCAAGGCAGGTTTCACAGAATCCATGCTCCTCCAGCTAAGAGGGATAGATAACAAAGAAGAGAGTCTAGACAGACGATACCTACTGGACCTACAGAGTAGACCCCAAGGAGACTGGGCAAGGATTACTTGGCATTTGACTTTTTAGACAATAAGGTCACAGATCTTGTCTGTTGAACTTCGAGTTTATCCTGTGAATGATAGCAAGCTACTGAGATGTTTCTTCTGTCAGAGAAGAAACGTGGTGAAAGTTACGTGCTCTCGTACAGTGTTGAGGACAGATGAGGAAGGAAAGGCTGTCAGGGCTCAAACTCGAGCCCTAGAGCCGGGATGGAGAAGATGACGTGAGAGGTGAGGGCCAGGCCAGGATGGTCTTCAGAGTCTGCATTTCTCACTTGTGATGTGTTTTGGAAAGCAGCTGTGGCCCCCCAAACTGCACAGTCAACTAGAAGTTGACAGTCACTTAAAGAAGTAGCTAGTGACCCCTGGTGCATCAGGTTCTCAGTTGTGTGATGTAAAACTCCATTTTATCAGATAGGAGTGAGGGCTGCTCCCTGCAGGCAGTGTAGACCTAAAGCGCCATGTTGTAACAGGGACATGTGGGAGGAACTGCAAGGGTCTCTAGACGCTCTCTCCTGCAGACTTCAAGCAAGGAAGTGAGGGCTATAGTGACTATACTACTTTTTTGTTGCTGTGACAAAATAACAGAATCAACATATGGGCCAGAGGATGTATTTGACTGACGTTGGGAGGCTCTAAGTCCGTTATAGCACAGAAAGCCTGAAAGCCTAGCAGAACTTGTAGTAGAGGAAGCATATTAGCAGATTAGGAAGCAGAGAGATGAGGTCCCCCTCTTCTGTCATCTTAAGGTTCCATAGCCTCTCCAAATCACCCTAGCCTTGGGGAGCAGGTATTGAAAATATGAGTCAGTAGGGAATTCTCAGTTCCCTGGTCTTGCAGCTGCAGGGAACTGAGTTCTGCCAACAACCACATGAACTTAGAAGATGTTAGGCTCTTCAATGGAGCACAGCCTCGTGGACACTGCAGTAGAAGCCTTGTGAGATCCTCTGCAAAGGACCCGGAAAAGCTGTGTTGGGAGGTGTCTTAGGTAGGGTTTTACTGCTGTGAACAGACACCATGACCAAGGCATATCTTATAAAGGACAACATTTAATTGGGGCTGGCTTACGGTTCAGAGGTTCAGTCCATTATCATCAAGGTCAGCATATGGCAGCATCCTGACAGGCATGGTGCAGGAGGAGCTGAGAGTTCTACATCTCCATCTGAAGGCTGCTAGCAGAATACTGACTTCCAGACAGCTAGGATGAGGGTCCTAAAGCTCACACCCACAGTGACAGACCTACTCAAACAAGGCCACACCTTCCAATAGTGCCATTCCCTGAGCCAAGCATATACAAACCATTGAAGGAGGATTGACCAGGGAAACTGACAGGTAATAAAGGCTAAAGGCGTGTTGTTTTAAGTTCTGAAGTTTGTTGTCGTTTTTTACTGAACAATGGGAAACTAAAGGGGTCCCTAGTCTGTAAACCCCTCGCTAGCAGCTTCTGTTCCTGTACATTCTTCTGTCAACTGCTTTCTTCAGTTAACCAGGGCTGAGCTTTTTCATATTCCTAATACAGCGCAAAGTCCATCAAATATATTTCAAAGTCAAATTGCAGATCTTGTGGAAGGCATAGGATTATAGGTAGTCAATAAAAGGATTTCTGGAGACTGCTCAAACCTGCCCACAGATAAATGAGAACAGGGCAGGGTGAGCCCCACACACAATTGGTGAGAAAAACATATAACATGCTGACAAGAAGCCGGCTTCAAAAGAGGAGGATTTGAATATCTGTGAATATTAAGACACATTTTTGAGAAAGCCCTTACATAATTTTTGCAAGGATTATCCTCTGTGTAGGAGTGTTGTCATAGTCAGAGGTGAAATAAAGGATGTTATGTCAGAAAAACTACAATAAATCAATAGTTAATTAACTCAGCCCAGTCTACAAATTTTAGGCACAATTCAATGTAATCTACATGTCCCATATCTTAAATAATGATTTCCATTTAAAATAGCTCATTTGTATAATTCTCTCATTTGAAGAGATTAATCGGCTCTGTCAGCCCTTTTAGATTTTGCATTTTTTACTGTGTGGTGGTCCCCGTGTTTAGGGGCATCTCTGGTGCCTGCTGCTTTAGGGTAATGTTTATCAGCAACCTCTGAGTAGGTAAGCAATGTTGGCCTGAACTCTTACTAGCGTGGCTACTTCCCCATCGCCTGGGACCAGAGAATGGACTTGGAAGGGGTGCCCAGAATGCCTGTTTCCTCCATGGCCTCTGTGAGCGACAATACTTACTGCTAGACATGCTCCTCATGGCAGCAGTAAGGATGGTGAACGCCCCACAGTGGGCTGAGGTGAACTATGAGGACACAACTGTGAAGGGTCTTTTCTGACTCTGACCTGAGAAGACCAGCTTTCCTGAACGAGTCTGGAAGGTTCATGGATAGCAATGAAAGCTCTCAACTTTGTGTTTGTGTTGGGCTTGTTATTATTATTATTATTTTTACTGGTCTTCCTCAGACACTCTTTTTTTCAGTTCTCAAAGCAATGGAGTGAGGTGGTTAGGGAACTGTTTGCTTTCTTTATTTACCAGAAGAGAAAGCTAAGGTCTAGGGATACAAGAGTCAAGGTCCCAGTGTTCCTTACTCTGGCTGGGGGTGTAGATAGATAGAGAGGTAGGTAGGTAGGTAGGTAGGTAGATAGATAGACAGATAGATAGATAATAGTAATTACCATTATTTTGACAGTTACCATTTATAGTGTCTACTACTCCCTAGCAGGCAGGGGGCTGTCATATGCACCTTTATGGTTAGTCACAATACTGTCAATTTGGTGTTTTTTACCTTGTTACAGGTAAACAAGTAGACTTAGGCATGTGACTTTCTGTTTGGTGAGAGGGGGAGCCAAGATTTAAGCCCCACTTTACCTAACTCCAGCACCCCTTGGTATTCCAATAATCATTTATTTCCGCTCCATCAATACCGTGTCCAGCACCGTTGGGAGGTTCCCAGTGGATGCCTGTGCAGAGCTGACAGTCCTGCTTTCCAGTAGCTCCCAAGACTGAAGGACTGAGAGTGTTGGATTGAATTAAGAAGTCTTGTTTGTTGTGCCGCTGTGGGGACCAGGTTCTAGCTATTGCATAACCGTGATAGTAATTGCTCAGTTTGCTGTGGCACTACATGCCTGAAATCCCAGAACTCTGGAGGCTACAGGAAGAGGATTCAGAGTCAAGGGCTTCCTGGGCCACAGAGGAAAACCTGGTTTTAATACAAAACCAAAGAAACAAAGGTAGTATCTTTGCTGTTTTTTTATATGGCTGCTGTAACAAATTACCACAAGTGTAGCCACTTAACAAGCTTATTTTAATGTTACCGATGTCAGAGGTCTACCAGTCTCCCTAGAGACTAAAATCAAGGCGTCAACAAAGCTGGATTTCTTTCCACAGCTTCTGGAGAATCTTTGGCTTTGGGTTTTTCAGGGATTAAGGAATTCCCAGCTTCAGCCTGTTCTTGCCTCTTCAGATCCTGGGCTTTTGCAACATTCTTCTACAGACACGCTTCCTCTGCCCCACCCCTGTCTCCTTTTCCACGCTTAAGACCTTTTGCTATTACACTGCTCACTGGATGGTCCTGAGTAACCTATCTCCAGGTGCTTTTCTCAACCTGTCAAGTTCCCCTTACAGCCTCAGATTCCACGTTCACTGGCCTGGAATCAGCATGGGGGCATTTTGCATGGGAGAAAGTGAAGCTACAGCTATCCCCATCTCTGTTTGGTGGCACTAGCTGGTAGCTCATTGGTTTGGCTGGTGCCAAACTAATGCTGCTCTACTTCCTAGAACTCATTTTGGTAACACAGTACTTTAGTCTTCGGTCACTACTCTAGTGTCTTGAAAACTTTAGGGTCTTGATCAGGGTTCGTTAAACAGCCAGTTGGTTAAAGGGCAGGAAAGTAAGGAGGTGGCTGAGTTGGAGCTGTGTCCTTACACTTGGGTTCTCATGTTAGCTCTCATGTGCAGAGGGACAGATTGCGTTGGCTTGAACAGGAATGAGCCTTCCCAGCCACTTTCAGAGATGCTGGGATGTCTAGATTATAATTCGTGTTCTAAAGGAGCATTCTCAAACGTGGGCACACAGTATACAAGCAAATATAATATGGAGGAGTGCCATGGGCTTAGTGATGGAGAGAAAATCACATGTGCACACACGCTAGGAGGAATGGACACGTGCACCTTGTCCCAGACCCAGATTCCTATTGGCTGACACCTCCCACCCCACTCTGAGGACACTTTGAGCTTCTGTAGTACATCCAAGGCTTTACCAGTGTCAGGTCCTAGCAAGGGAGTAAATCTGATAAGCTTAGCCTGGGAGCCGGGGCAGATCTTCCTCCATCTTTCCTAGTTGCTTTTCTTACCTTTTTGTTGGTGTGTGTGTGTGTGTGTGTGTGTGTGTGTGTGTGTGAATGTTAAGAGAACACTGGTAATGGCCTCATCAAGGCAGGTCTATATCCAGCAGCATTTGTTTAAGGTCTGTGGAAGCATGCAGCAAAGCCACACTGTGGTTGGCACTCTGTTTTAATGCCTGTGGCTGGGCAGAAATCCTAATATGGCACACTTGCTTCTGAGTTGTTGTGACAGTCTCCCATGCACCGGTTTTTAAAGCCTATGAGATATTCCATGGTACATTTAATTATTTTTAAACAGCAATTTCTATTTACTTTGCTGCAAAGCCTGAATCACATTTTTAATAAAAGGGTTACTTATTTATTTATTTTTTAAATGACAGGGATGGGGAAAGAAGAAAATCAGATCTCCCTAAAATAGTCACTGTGCGTTTTGCATTTTCTTGCTAGGGAATGCATGTGTGTGTGTCCCCTTCCCGCAAATCCATGTGTTGAAACCTCGGTTTCTCATGAAATAGTACCAGAGGTAATACTTAGGTCTAGGAAGAATCAACAGGGCAGGGCTCTTATGAGGGGCTTGGTAGTCTTATAAGAATTAGAAGATATCAGTTAATTCTTTGGCTATTTGAAGATACAGTTTGAAGATGACTCTCTGAAAACTAGAAATGAGGCTGTGATGTTTTGAATAAAGTGGGTCCCAGACTTGTATCCCTGGGGTAGGCTTTGACGTCTCAGAAGCTCAAGCCTGGCTTAGTGGCTCACAGTCTCTTCCTGCTGCCTTTGGATCAGGGTGTAGAACTCTCAACTCCTCCAGCACCACGTCTGCCTGCATACTACCATGCTTCCTTCCATGATGATAATTGACTAAACATCTGAACTGTAAGCCAGCCCCAATTAATGCTTTCCTTTATAAGAGTTGTGGTGGTCATGGTGTCTCTTCACAGCAATAAACCCCTAACTGAGACACAGGTCCCTGACAGACATTGGACCTGCCAGCATCTTGATTTTGTTCTTTCTAGCCTTCAGAATTTCAGACGTGTTTGTTGTTTAAACCATAAGTCTATGGTGTTTCTGTTAAAGCAAGAGGCAGATACTTTCAGCTTATAATTTTTGCAAACAAAGCTGGTGGTACATGCCTATGATCTCAGAATCCTAGCACTTATAAGGGTCAGGAGTTCAAGGTTAACTAAGGTACATAGCAGAGTTAGAGGCTAGCCTGTACTATATAAGACTCTGTCTCAAAATCCAAAAGCAAATTAAAATAGATTTTGCAAACATGGAGTATTTTTTAGTAAAAACGAGATGTTTCCAGGCAGAATGTTTTATAATCATCATTCAATTAACAGTTATAAAGTAATTTATGTCTTTAAATAGCTATTTCTAGCATTATTTATCAACATTCTAAATAGCTTCATATAGTTTGTTTTATTAAAATATTTTAAAATATTTATTAATATGTCTGTATATTATATGTTTGTACGTGTGTGCTCGTACACATTCATGTACACATGTATGTCATGATATGTGTGTGTGTGTAGATCAGAAAACAATTTTGCAAAGTTGGTTTTTATTTTTTCAAACTTTAAGTGGGTTGTGAGGATTAAACTCAAATCACCAGACCTGTACTGCAGCCACTCTGCCTGCTGAGCCATCTTACCAGCCCCTCTCATTTTATTAAATTGCTATAACATGTACAAGCAGACACATGATTCTGTCTGGGAATGGTAGTAATCACTGACTGGGGGATCTGAGTCAGAGTGACCCTGTGGTTACAGTCACATCCAGAGCTGTGACCACTTAGCCCCTCGCTGTCCTGTTTGCTGATAGCCCAGTGTTAGAGACGACGTGTCATGTTCTGGACCGGAGTCAGACCGTCCTTTGCTTGGTGCAGCAATACATTCTCAACCGTGTACGATCTGATGTAAGGCAGCTTGAGGAGTTTTGAGAGCCACATTAATATAGCAGGAGACACCTCTTGTCGCTGTCCTGGCTTGCCATCCTTCTTCTGTGAGAAAGCCTTTTCCACACAAAGGGAATCAATCAGCAATGGTCAAAGTTGGTCAAACAGCCAATGTAATCACCCATTGATGCCCCATCTACTGGGTGTGGAAAGGGGCTGGTCTCTTAAAAATTGGCATCAATTTTCACTCACATTTAGGACATCTGTAGAAACAGCCTCTGCTCAAGTGGCATACTGCAGTTGTCCTCTAGAAGGTATGATTTTGCATTAGCACATAACCCTTTTGTAATCATTTTGTAAATTATCTGTGGCCTGCTGGGAGACGCTCAGTGGGCTCCTCCACAAACTCTGCTTAATGAGATCATTCTTCCCTGGATTTCCATGGCTGTAGATGGGCTCACATGCTGTCTGTTTATAGGCCATTTTATAAGGCTTGACTAAGGCTCTGTTGCTAACGTCCCATATAAGACCCAGACTACTGGCTTTACTGATTTTTTTTTAAAGAGTACAGGGCCAACAATCATGTTTATGGACTCATGACCATGCCATATAGCCTAAGAGCACTCTGGCTGGCTGTTGAGTCTTTGGGAAAAGTGAACAGAGGAAATTTGTACATAGGCTCCATGTGTGGTGGTATTATAGACCAGCTTGGAAATACAATAAATTTTGCTGACTAGTCCCAGTATGACCAATGTTTCTATTTCCCTTTTCTTTTGAGGTATTTTGTTTGTCTTTCTTTCTTTCTTTCTTTCTTTCTTTCTTTCTTTCTTTCTTTCTTTCTTTCTAAGTTCTACTCAGTAGCCCAGGCTATCCTCGAAGTCACTATGTAGCCCAGGTCAGCCTTAGTTTCCCATACGCTGAAATTATGAGTTTAAACCATCATGCCTGACTTCAGTTTTTATTTGCAAGTTGTTTTTTGTTTGATATTAAGATTAACATTTTCTGAAAACATACAGAGTTTGCATTTGTATCATATATGCATGGGCATCCTTACATCCTTCTGTTAGAAGGTCTGAGAATGGTCTTCTGGGGTTGGGATAGAGCTAAGTAGTAGGATAAACACCCACATACCCGGAAGTCTGAGCTGATGGCTAGCACTGCTGATAAACAAAAGCTCCAAACAAACCTAACTGCTGAAGGATGGTCTTTTTCATGCTGAGCATTTCGGCTATTAATAACTACCCAGTAATTATCACTTGAAACCAACCTTATAAAAAACCAAAATGACATGCTTTCATCAGAAACACGGAAGGCATTAAAAATTCTTATTTACTAATGATTTATTTTAGAGGAAATGGAATTTTTGTTAGTTATCTGCTAATTCTTTTCTTTCTTTTTCTCTTCTTTTCTTTTTCTGAGACAGGGTTTCATGTAGCCTAGGCTAGCCTCAAACACTATATAGTCAAAATGTCCTGAACTCGTAACTCTTTTGCTTCTGCCTCTCAGATAGTAGAGTTAAAGGCATGCACTGCTATGCCTGGCTTTGGTGTCCTAATTCATTAAAACAAAACCATCTTAAAACATGTATTTATTTGAATATGTGCGTGCACACACACATGTGCCACAGCAAGCAGGGAGGTCAGGGGATGTCTTGTGGGAGTGGTTCTCTCCTTCTGCCATGTGGGTCCCAGGAATTCAACTCAGGTTATTAGGCTTGCCTTGGTGGAACTTGGTTATGATTCCGGATCTGGGGAGGTGGAAGAAACAGGTTCCTTGGAGGCTCCCTTGCTAGGTAGTCTGGCGTAATGGGCAAGCCCCAGATCCTGGATAACTGATAAGGAACAGCAAATGAGCAATGACAGCTAAGGTTGACTTCTGTCCATACGCATGTACATTCCCCTATGAATACACATGTATACATGTACACACACACAAACATACATATGGTGGTGATGATGGTGTTGGTGGTGATGATGATGGTGATGGTGTTGGTGGTGATGATGATGAGACAAAGACAATCCTGCTCTGAGGCTCTTCCTACCTGCTCCCTCTGCTTCATCAGCTCTCTTCCTGGGTACTTTGTCTTCCTGACCTTTGTCTGAGCATTCTTTTCAGAATAGGGAGGCATCTTGGTTGTTTGAAAGCATCTCAACTTCACAGAGATTTGCGAAGGGAACTGCTTAGCTCCTTCCTGTTTCTTCTCTATCACAGTAGAGCTGAGAGGAAAGGCAGCAGGCTAGGAGGTATAGTGGGAGAGCCCTGTATCTCTTGGGACTGTTGGTTTGTATTCTTTGATTTACTGGGTTGCTTGAGAAATCTGTGTTTGGTCTGGCAGAGAAGATAAGGGATTCCAGAAATTCTTGCTGCCTTCTTCCAGATAGCTGGCTACAGCCCCTGCTCTGTTTGCCCTGTAAAGAGGCTTCAGGGCAGGAGAGAGCTGGGCTCAGATTGATCCCGAAATTGACCTCCTTGGATTTGGCATCTGCTCTTGGTCCTTCTGATCAAGATTTATTGGCCAATTAATTTTAATAATGGTGATAATAATTATTGTCATTGCAATGGCACTATTCATTTAGCCTTGGCATGATTCTGTTCATCTAGAATTAGATAATGTAAGCTACCACGTCTGCATAGACTCTGGCTTGTGGTTTTGACTCGGCTAATAGATTTTGTGTTACCACTTCTCCTAGATAGGAGGGGAATTGGTAGAGGTGTCTGAACAGTGGCTGTGTCTTTGAACTGAGAATTTAGCTTAATGGTAGATAGACTGTGTGGTTTCTATCTGTGAGGCACACACACACACACAGACACACACACAAAGACAAACAGGCAGTGACACACACATACATGGAGACACACAGTGATTGTAAGTATGGTGTAAGTTTACTACCATTGTCAGGCTCATCTGGGAGTCTGCTAGATATGAAGAGTCTTGGGTCCTACACAGGTCCCTGGAGCTTGGGCTTAGTAAGATGTATTATGACAAGTCCTTCAAGGGCTTCTGATGTTTGCTTGTGCTATCAACTTGGATCCTTTCCAAATTTTTTTTTCTTGTTTTTGAGGCAAAAAGGTAATGCTCAGGCTATGTAGCTCAGGCTAGCTCCATACTCATGATCCTCCTGTTTCACCCTTCCAAGTATATAGTGGGTTTGGGTTTGTGAAATGCCAGTATGAAAGGTAACACTCTCTTAAAAACTATTGTGTGCGTACCACAAGCTGTGGTGAATGTGTGGCGGTCAGTGGACAACTTATTGGAGTCTATTCTTGCCTTCTACCATGTGGGTCCCAAGGATTGAACTTAGACTGTCAGACCCTGGGGCAAGCACCTTTATACCATGAGCCGGCTCACCCAATCCAGGTAGTTGCTACTCTTAAGATGATTCAGTTGGATGGGGAAAGTCTTAGAGTTAAGCACAGAACAGCTGAACAGCCAAAACCACCTAAGCCAGCAGCATTCCCAGAGGCACAGACCACCAAAAGGCAGCTGTGGCCCAGAGACCCACTGCCATAGGCCAGTGACAGGGTATATAGCCTTGCTGTGGAGGTGAAACTAGATTGCAAGCTTTTTCTTTCCCTAGGTGGTTTTGCATCTGCTGTGTTTGATTTTTAAGCTTAATGCTCAGCAGAAGTTCTGACGTACTTATCCTGGAGCCCAGCAAGTAGAGTCTTTATATAGTCTACAGAAGAGCTTCTGAAGTTAGCTGGTCTGGTTTCTCTACTTCTAACCTACCACTTATGAATATCAAGGAAGTGTCAACATGTGAGGAATTAGCTAGTCACAGCTGATGACATTGCTATGTTGAAAGAGTTCAACTTGACCTTCGGAGAACACTCAGTATTTTATATTTATTCCCTCATAAACAGGTAGCAGAGGCTGGCCTTGAAGCCCTGATGACTCTGTCTCCACTCCTAGGTGCTGGAACATCTGCTTTAGATCGCCCATTTTAGATTAATTTCAACAGCAAGTTGTCTGTTGCACATGTGCTTAGGATGGATTTGAGGACTCTTCCAGAATGAAGCGGAGGCCAAAGAAGGTGATGGGAAATAAGATTCTGTGGCCTGTCACACTGGCGCATGTGCCCCGGCTCTCATAGCTGTTGGACATGGGGCTATTGAAATGGATGTAAAAGAGAGCAAATGGACGGTGCCTGGAAAGGAACTAGATGTGCAATCAAGACGGATGGTGGGAGGAGGAGAGAGTGCTGGAGATCTGTGCTGTCAGATACCATTTCCTTTTTCTCATTTCATCAATGTTTGTCTGTCTTCCTGAATAGCAGCCAAGACTGTGGATTCCCATGGTTTTCATCTGTATCTGTTTGTGTTGTCTGTTCCTTTCCCTGATAATTCTCCCAAGGAATCTCACCTGCTTTCTGAAGAGGAATGGAGAAAAGGGGTGTGTCTTAGAATGAGACCTTTGTCCTTAGCCTGGTGGTGTCCTTCCTTCACTTGTTTTGTTCTCTGAGTCCAGACAGGCAAACAGACAAATGTTTCTTTTCCTTCCTTCCTCCCTTCCTTCCTTCCTCCCTCCCTCCCTCCCTCCTTCCCTCCCTTCCTTCTTTTCTTCCTTCCTCCCTCCTTCCCTCCCTTCCTTCTTTCTTTCCTTCCTTCTTCCTCTTTCTTTATGACTAAGAGGTTACCTTTCTATCTGAGCTATTGGCAAGAGTTTGCCTGGAGAGACAAGGCAAAGCTGCCAGCTTACTTGAGGGTGACGCAGCTGCTAAGGCTGTCTGTCTCACAAGCTCTGCAGAGATCCCAGACTTAGAGTCACATAACATGAAGGTTGTAAAGTTCCCCGTTGTCAGCCTTGAATGGGAATTCCCGACATATCATTCTGTTTCCCTTCTTCCTTTCTTCCTTCCTTCCTTCGATGTGTGTGTGTGTTTGAGCGTGTGCACGAGTATGCACACACTCGTGTGATATATGCACATGCATGTGCATGGAAGACATCCAGTGTCTGGGTCTGTCACTCTCTGCCCTATCCCTTGCTCTCAGTAAACCTGGAGAGCTGTTCTGGTGGCCAGCAAGCGTCCATGCTTGCTCTTCCTGTGTTCCATCCATGGCACTTAGATTACAGACATGTACCTGCTGCCATGCCTGGCTTTTGACATGGGCATGGGGGATTCGAAAGCTCTTCTATCTACTGAGCCATCTTCCCTACCCCCACTCCATCCTTCTCTCCCCTTTGCACCTCCCCATCCAGACAGCTGCTCACTCTGTAGCCTAAAC
This sequence comes from Rhynchomys soricoides, assembly GCA_019843965.1. Lineage (NCBI taxonomy): Eukaryota > Metazoa > Chordata > Mammalia > Rodentia > Muridae > Rhynchomys > Rhynchomys soricoides. The sequence continues at coordinate 527,805 of JADRCH010000010.1, forward strand.
TAGCATGCAACTCACTGCATAGCTCAAGCTAGCTTTGAGCTTGCAGCCATCCTCCTGCCTCAGCCCCTCAAATGCTGGTTTTATAAGTGTGATTTACCATGGCTCTGTTTTCCAAACAACACTTTCCATTGTCCCAGTGACCACTGCCCTGGATCTTCCCCTAGCCCTTTCCTTCTCATCTGATAATGTAAGGAACTCAGCGAGCCATTGGCATTTTTCACGAATGGAGAGTCTGCTGTGTTGGCTACTCATCTGGCATGGGTTGCTGAGAGCCTGGCTGGGCCTTGCCCTGGGTGGGTCCTTCTCCTCCTGAGGAGTCTTCCCCTCGTTGAACTAATAACTTCAGATCCTTCAGTGTCCCTGTTTGAATCCCTTTCTCAGGGAGATGTGGTTTTCTTCCCTACTGGTTCTGTGGAAGTTTTCTTGCAACCATTTGGGGTTTGTGCTGTGTTCTGAAGGGATGCTTTCTTATGAAAACGGTCCTTTTTTCTTAAATGATCCTACAGATCAAGAGAAGCACATAAAAACGGCCCCTGGGGCTTGGCAAGGTTGCCTCGTTCTCTTTACCTCTAGTCTGGGATTGTGGGGCTGAGACTGTTCCTTGCTGACAGCCCTTGGCTGTCCTTGGGGACAAGGATGGAAAGAGAAGGGGAGGGAGACTGGGTGACTGGAGTACTTTGAGGAAGTAGAGCTGTGTTTATCCTTGAGGTATTTGAAACTGGGTTGGCATACTGTGTTCCGAAGAAAGGCAAGCTTTCTGTGGTAGCAGTTGGCTGTTGAGCCATGTCTTGGAGGATCCCTTGGGTACACAGTGTCAGGCATAACCCATTTCAAAAGACTGTCTGGGTTAGGATTTCTGTGCTCCATGCCACCGGCAGAGGAAATGCCAGATGTGATGTTGTTTCCTGAGTTCAGAGGCTGCCAATGAACACGGTTTTTTTTTTCTTTAAGTAAACATTGCTTCTTGCCTAGTGTGTTGGGTTAGGATGAGGTAATCCCTAAAGTGTTTGGTGTGGTGCCTGCTAGATGCTGTGGTGGGGGCCTGTATGCCCGATACTGGGAAAGCTGAGGCAGGAGGATCCCTGGAGCGTGTTGGCCAGACAGTCTAGTAGAACTGGAGAATGTCATGTTCAGTAAGAGACTGTCTTGAAAATAAAGTGGACAGCAATTGAGGGCATCTTCATACATGTGCTGGGGTTACAGGCTTGTCCCAGCATGCCCAGCTCTGTTCCCCTGACTGTGTGAGAGTGAGTGGTGTGGGGTTTACTGTCTCATAAGCTCCTTGTGTTTGATGCTTCAGTTCCCAGTGCGCCCCCCTACCCCGAATCCGTTCTCTCAGACCTGTAAAAGTCCTGGTGACTCCATGTTAACCATCATACTCCACCATCTATGGCATCTGGCACAATACCTGGTCGTTGCCACTGTCAAACTAATTCACTCTCAGACTGAGGTGGTAAGGGTGAGGGAACTGTCTGCAGTGAAAGAGTCCTTAGCATCATATGACTATGGTGCTTCAGACAGGCAGCAACACCTAAGCATTTGGTTTGGTTTGATTTGGTTTGGTTCGGTTGGGTTCGGTTTGATTTGGTTTGGTTTGGTTCAGTCCGTTGGGTTCGGTTTGGTTACGGCTCTTTCTCTGCTACCTCATTTAGCCATCAGTTCTTTACTGAGTAGGGAGGAGGTGTCTCTTTCAAGACTTCTCTTGTGCCTGGGAAATGAACCTGGTTTAATGAACCACATGACTGAAGATGGATGGAAGGGACCCTCATCTTCCTTAATGCTGGGGTCTTCTCTTTCATTTCCTTGTGTCTGGGGACCAGGGCGACATGCCTGGTACTCACTAAGGAGATGGAGCTGAGTAATGGCACCATTTGAAGCTTATGCCTGCTTACAGCTTGCACCTGAAGACCTGTGAGGCCTTTCTTCTTACTAGGGTTGTTGGTACCAAGCTGTTTCTCAACTAAACCATAACTCAGTAATTCATGCAGTTGACCAGTTGACCTTTGTTGAGACCAGATGTATAGCAGAGTCTATTGAGGGAATTTCAGGTGTGATCATCTTGGTGTGGTAGCTTGTGCACTTGGGAAATGAGGCAGGAGGATTCGTGTGAGTTCAAAGCCAGCCTAGGTTGCAGACTGAGACCTTATCTCAAAAAACAAAAACAAAAAAAAAAAAAAAAAAAAAAAAAAGAGGAAGCTGTATGGTGGCATGCAACACATAATAACTGCTTTGTTGGTGTTTGGGACTGATGCCCACCCTCAGGAATGTGTGGCCTGGTCTGAGCTGCGCTGCAGTGGCAGTCTGTGTGAGTATGTGTGTGAGGGGGTCACAGGGGTCCGAGAGTCAGGGGTGCATTTCCTGACAGGAGAGGATGCCAGCCCTCAAGGGGGAGCTGACAGGAAACAGGGGCAGGAGAGATGCTAGGTGACCTTCCCATGAATGTGTCAATTGTAGAAGGCCAGTTGTAATACAGATAAAAAAATGACGTGGAGAAAACATGCAGTATCAGATTCTATTATAAGATAAACATTTAAACAATCACAAACTTTACAACCAACAGTGGTTTGAGGGACTAGACTTCGTGACCCTTAGCAGATGGCAAGAGACATTTATTGTGTGAACAAATCTAGGGCAAAGGCTATTGGGAGGCTCACCATGCTTTTGACTGTGTTTTTTCTTCTTCTTTTTTAAAACTTGCTCCAGCTCCTGGTTCAGGCAGCAGCTTTCCATGTTCTAACTGTGACAAGAGAACTTTTCAGAGTGGTTAGGATAGAGTTTCTGGGCTATTCTCCTTTTCTTCTCCTATTTCCTGTAAGGAAGAGCCTGCAGAGCTACTAGTATATAGATATTTACTGACACGTGAGTAGAAATGAACGTTTGGGGGCAGAGTCCATACATTTAAGTAATAATTAACTGCTGGTGGCTCTGCCTTGGGTGTTTTATATTTTTTTAAGAAAGGCTCAAGAAACAGGCCTCCCTCAGTGAGAGATTTTTAGGCCAAGTCAAAGGCCACACACAGACAGACTTGAAAGATGATGTTTGCCCCAAATTAAACAATGGGCAAGTCTCATGGTTTTGTGTAGCCATGTTTAGCCATTTCCCTTGCTGTTTTCTTGTACGGTGGAGGGTACATACCTACGGGTGTCCTGCCCAGTGAGGAGGACAGAACTGAAGTTCTTGACAATGACCGAACAGGCTGTGGTTTCCTGCTGTGGCTGGATCTCAACTGGGAATTTTCAGATCCGAGTCTACGCAATGAACAAGTGAACTGAGCCTGCTCTGGTCTAAAAAATAATCTAAGACCCAAGTGAAGTGCTTTTTGCTTAGAAACGTGTGGAGAAAGAGCCTGGAACATAGCCGGGCTGTAAGGCTATTATTCAAGGTTCCTCTTTCCCAGCCATTTGAAGGCCCAGGGGAGAGGAAATGCTTGTTTCTGCACACTTAGGTTCCACCCCATAGGCTGGGGTTACTGAAATTCTGTCATGAGCTCTTTTCCAATTACCAGGCTCTGTCGGACATATCTGAGTGAGCAAGCAGGGATGTGCAGGCCTCTGGTGTGCCCCAGAGCCCAGGACTGAAGCACTCACCTTCCTGGCTCCTGCATTGCTTGTCAGTGTCTGTGGCTTAGCTTGTGTTCCTGGGTGGCTGAGCGGGCTCCATGAAGAGGGATGGAGTCCCCACCAGGCTGCCTTGAGCATGCTTCAGTTCTGCAGCTGCTACTGCTCTGTGGCTGGGGAAGGTGTGGGCCTGGTGGCTGGCTTCTGGGGTCATCTCCTCCAGGTCTGACCTAGAAGGCATTTTAAGAAGCTCTGATGGGAAGGAAGGATGAGCCAAGGGTATAGGAGAGAGTGATGCTCCTGTAAGGGCTTTGGGAGGGAGCTAAGGGAGCCAGAGTGAGAGTGACATTTTAATTACACTGTGGGCTGCCAGGCCTGTAATCTTCCCTCAAGGCCTTTCTTATTTTCCAGTCACCAGATACATTTGCATATGAATCAGAGGTTAGGTGCTAAGGCTTAAGCTGTCCGGTTCTGGAGAAGCTGCCCTCAGTCTAGCCTTTGTGATCCTGACTGGGAAAGGAGTGGGTATAGTAACAGCTGATACCCAGGGGAATTAATTCAGGCAGTTCACAGCTGCTTTTTAGAGACTTGAGGCCAAAGTCAACCCCCCAAAGACACCTGAAAACAATGTGGGGTTCTGGGTTATTCTTGGTGCTCTGATTTCCGAGGGATGGATCTCAGGGGTCCAGGACACTTTATTTCTCCTTGTAGACACTGGAAATGTGCATGCCGGAGTATGGTCCTCCTACTGAGGTTGGATTTATTTATGTACTCTTGATTCTTGTATTAACCTGATGCTTACTGAATCCCTTCCTTATGTTGCCCTTGGGCCACGGCAGACTTGGCAGACTTGGCTTACCACTTGCCTGCCCTCTGAGCTCACATGGGGCCTGCAGGACACTGTCTGACCAGGGCTACTCTGCTTACTTTCAGCCTCTGAGGCCAGAAAGGAAGATGCCTTCCCTAAAGAGCCCTTGGGTGGGGGCCATGTTTTCTCAGCTAGTAGGTAAGCAGTTGGAAGGCAAAATCAGGATTTGCCTTTCTGCGTCACACCCCACAGAGAATAGCCACAAAACTAATGTGGACTCATTAATTAAATATGGTGGAAGTGTCCCTCACTGTCCTTCAGGAGCTAGTGTCCTTCTCAGAGCAGCTAAGACTTAGAAATTTCCTCTCTCGTCAATAGCAGGTTCAGCCATCATTTGAGCATCAAAGTTCCTTCTGCTTCTAGAATTGTGTGGGTCTCAGAGCAGAAGACGGGTAACTTTTTCAACAGAAACCTGCAAAGCTGTCATTAAAGAAAGAACAGGAGAAGGGTCAGTGCTCATTGTAGACCTTGCTAAGCTCAGCTGCTCTGCACCAGTTTCTGCTTACGCTGCTTCAATTTAGTATTTTAAACCATTGTAAGGCCCTGTAGATGGTGTCACCGTCCACTTTGCCGAGGACAAGCAACAGGCAAGGGCAGAGCTGGCTAAAGCTTTCATCCTAGGTTTTTCTTTTCTGAATGGCAGCCGAAAAAGTGGACAGGGAGGGAAAATCTTGAGCTTGAGTGGTCCCTGGGGTTTCTATAAGGACTACTCAGGAGAGTGGAACTCCTGGTGATTCTACAGTTGATCCTGGACATGTGTGTGCGCACGAATGCGTGTGTATGCATGCATGTGTATGTGTGCGTCCATGCAAACTTTCCAGAAGTTCTTTCTGAAGCGATTACAGAGAAGCTGCCAGTTTTAACAGCCAGTTCTCCAGGAATTTCTTATTCCCTGGGCTATAATTGAGCAAACTCGGTTTAACATTTAATATTTAACATTTAATATTTTTTGGCTAAAACACAGAATTCTGGATTTGAAGATAACTGCAGCAGTTATCCTCATTGTTAGTCTGATTGTTTAATTTACCACTTAAATCAGGGACTATTAATTCTGTATGCAAATACAAAGTAAGTGAAATGCAAATTAATGCTTTGGTCTTAAAGTCCAGAAAGCCATTGATGCCCAAGGCAAAAGGCATTGATAGAACCAGAGTGTGTGCCTAGAGATGGACACTCTGTTACTGGGACAGCTTTCAGTGTGAGGTCTTGGGAACTCAATCGCTTGTGCAGTTTTCCCATCATGCACTGGGAGAAGAAATCATGCATCTGCTGCCACCCTAGCCCCAGGGCTGCTTTAGCAAGCAAAGGGAAGATGTTCCAGGAAAGGAACTTTCTAGATTAACTTATCTAGAAAGAATAACATGCAACATGTTCTCTCTTTCTCTCTCTCTCTCTCTCTCTCTCTCTCTCTCTCTCTGTGCGTGTGCGTGCACACTCACGTGCATGCGTGTGCACATGGCTGCACATTTGCCTGTGATATGTGCTCTGGCATTCACCCTCATGGCCTTTCTACTGTTCATTTCACAAGACCCAGAATGTGGCATACTGTCCCCTGAGCTTCATTCGGGATCTGCTGAGGACACGGCATTGTCCTGCCACATCTTAGAACCTCATTTTCTACAAGACTCTTCAGAGAGAGCAGAGGTACAGTCTGTGGCTCTGGGGCCACATGCCACTCATCCTTACAGGGTCCAGGAAAGCCAGTTAAAGAAAATTTGTCCCAAGGGCTTCTGTGTGCTGTGAATCTCTGGCATTGGGGAACAGAGAGGATTATCCCCATAGAGCTTTGAAACTTGGGGCTCTGATGCCCTGAGATTTCAAAAGTGCTACACCAAATGGCTCACAGTGATGCTGCCCCAAATGCGGAAGCATGGCTTGTGGAGAATCAGGGGTCTCTGCAAAGAAGGGAACTATCTTTGGCTAAGCATCAGGTCTGTGCTCCTGAGAAGAAGAATGGGAGTTTAGGCCATATTAATCAAGATGCGTATCTAGACCGAGAGAACTGAAATTTCCACTTTCAGGATCCAATTTCCTTTACATACTTGGAGTATGGTGATGAGGTCTTACTATGTAACTCAGGCTAGCACGAAGTAGGTGAGTACACTGGAATATTTTAGAAGGTAACAACACATTAGAGCACGTTCAGAGATGACCTGAAGAGCCCGCTCTGGTCTGTAGGTATGGGAAGGTAGGGTAGTAGTTTTAATGTCAGGTTAAGGCCATTGGTACATCCATGTCTGAAATGGATCAGCGATGCTCACAGTGGAGTTAGAGGCTTTAAGTAGGAGGCTCAGGGCAGAGACAGTGTGTTTAAGATAAAGAGAGGTGCCTCTTTCATTTTCAGGAGTGTGTGGATTTTTTCTTGATAATTAAAGTATTATATGCCCATTGCAAAGTATTTTATGAGTAAAAATAATAATGAAAAACCAGAACACCTGTAATATCCCATACAGAAGCAGCTAATACTTACATCTCATGCAATGTTTTCTGTATTTTGTGTGTTTTGATTTTCTTTGCAAAGTTAAAGTCAAAATGTAGACACTTTGAATCCTTTCACTCACGAGCCTAAGCAAAATGTGTAACATTAAATTTACTAATTTGTGTAAAACATACATTTTAATGGTTTCATCAAAAAATTCATTAGTATTTTACCCTAGAGCTGTGAAGTGACTTTATTTAATCATGTCTTCCAATGAGGTCGTTACATTTATGCCCTAGTTTGTCCTTTTGTAGTAAACATGGTCGTGCATAAATTTTTGCATGCATTTCAAATTATTTCCTGGAGTTAAATTCCTAGAATCTAATACCCAGAAATGTCAACAACAAATTAAGTTTGTTGATAGGTCAAAATATAGAACAATTTAAAAATCTTGATGTATATTGCTATGTGGTTTCACAAAAAAATACTAATTTTTTATTTTTTATTTACCAGAGGCTGGAGAGATGGCTCAAGTATTAAGAACACTGGATGCTCTTTCAGAGGATCTGGGCTCGATTCCTAGCACCCAGGGGATCTACTACCTCCTTTTGTGGCCTCTACAGTCACCAGTCACACATATGGTACATGCAACATACATGCAGGCAAAACACTCATACATGTAAAGTAAAATTAAACAAATCTTTAAACAAATGCTTTTCTCCAAATAATAATAATTAGAAGATTTTACCTTTGAATAAAAAGGGAATTCCACTCACCTGTAATCCCAGCACTTTGTAATCACAGTATTTGGGAATCTGAGGCAGGAGGATTACAGGTTTCATGCTAGCCTGAGCTACATAGTGAGATCGTATCTCAAGTAGTGAACAAAGGAAACCAGAATCAAAACAAAAATTATGGAGTATATTGCTTTTATTAGCAGATATAAAGCTAGTTTAGCATCCCATGTAGTTGGATACAGGGGCTCAAATAACGTTTACAGAATTCTGTTCTTCCCTTACGTCCATAGGAAGGGCTTGTTGGTATGAAGTGTTCATGGTGGCCTTGTGCAGGGTAGATGTAGCTGAACTTGAGTTATCAGGCAGTCTGAGTCACACAGTCTGAATCCTCCCGAGGAAATGCTTGCTTTGGTTCTACTAGGTGTGGTTTGTTGACAAGAACAAAATCGTTTTTCCTATGAAATGTTTTATGAAGTAGAAGAGGTGGCTCCCTGGACCTTAGAGTGTTCACTGGACCACTCATCTGGCGCTTGCTTGCTGGCCTGTTCACTTCTCCAGCAAGGTGAGGGACTTCATTGAGCCCTGGAGCAGGTGTTAGAGGTGTGGCTTCTAATCCAGTTCCTGCCTACAGTTCCAGGTCTTAACTATATTGACCAAAGCATAAGAGGAACAGTTTTCTTCTGGGCTATATCCTCTCTCCTTCCTTCCTTCCTTCCTTCCTTCCTTCCTCCCTCCCTCCCTCCCTTCCTTCCTTCCTTCCCTCCCTCCTTCCCTCCCTCCCTTCCCTCTCCTCTCCTCCCTCCCTCCCTTCTCTCCCTCCCTCCCTCCCTTCCTTCTCCTCTCCCTCTCCTCCCTCCCTCCTTCCCTCCCTCCCTTCCTTCCTTCCCATCACCTTTCTACCTTCTTCCCTTTAGTTTTTCTTCCTCTGAGGTCTCTTGGACCCTACACTGACCTTGAACTTGCTAAGTAAACAAAAATGAAGGTGATCTTGAACTCCTGACCTCCCTCCCAACTACTGGGATTACAAGCATGTGCCACCATGCCCAGCGGAAGTGTCTCCTTGTAGCGGTTTATAAAGGTGAGATGGCAGCACTGTGACAGAAACAACCGGAGAGAAAAGAAGGGCTGCTCAGGAAGGTCAAAGTGCAGTCCTGGGTTTGTTTGTTGGTTTGTTGTTTTTGTTTTTTAAGTTGATCCATTGATATTTTACTGAAGCTCACTCACTACGTCTTCAGGTCCTGAATATTTCCCCATTACTTAAGAGGGGCTGATGCTACTTCTGTCAGCCTTAGGAGATCAAGTGACAAACAGTCATGTGTGTGACTTGAGGTTTTCCTTAAGTGTTGCTTGCCCAGCTCCATCTTGCTTCTGAAAGGAATTTCCCTACCTGTTCAATAGAGCCCCAGAAGAGTGAGTCTTTTCTCTTGGTTCAGAAGCACAGAAAGACTCCTAGGAGCATGTGAAGATAGCAAGGCCCAGGAAATGCCTGCCATAGCCCAGGCGGAATGTATACCTGTGATTCCCAAGACTCAGGAAGCTGAGGCAGGAGGATGGTGTGTTTGAGGCTAGCCTGGGCTACATAGTGAGACCTGAACTCAAAAAGCAAAAGCAGAAGCATGCCACAAAAAAGCAGAGTTTTCTTTGTACCATTTGTCGCCACAAGTGCCTGGGGCTTGGGTTAGATCCAGCTATCCTCCCCCCAACTCCCTCCCTCCCTCCCTTCCTCCCTCCTTCTTTTGTTTTTCTTGAAAATCTTTAAATTCGGCTAGTGAAATGGCCCAGGGATTTAAGAGCACTGGATGCTCTTTTAGAGAACCTGGGTTTGATTCCAGCACCTACATCATGGCCCTAACCATCTATAACTTCAATTCCAGGTGATCCAACACCCTCTTCTGGCCTTTGGCAGCACCAGGTACATAAATGATTCACAGACATACATGCAGACAATGTACCTATACACAGCAAATAATGAATGGATGGATGAATGAATGAAGCATTTTGAATTACATTTCATTTGCTCTCTCTCTCTCTCTTTGTGTGTGTGTGTGTGTGTGTGTGTGTGTCTGTGTACACCACCATGTACATGCCACAGCACTTGTGTAGAGGTCAGAGGGCAACTTGTAGGAGTTGGTTTTCTCCTTTTACCATGTGGGTCTTCAGAATGATGTTCAGATCCTTGAGCTTGGTTTTGTTTTTACTTTTACTCATTTTTACTCTCATGTATTCCAGCCTAACCTCAGACTGGCTATGTAGCTAAGGTTAACCTTAAACTCCTGGTCCTTCTGTTCTTAGGGCTGTAGGCTTCCCTTCACATTCTCAAAGGTCACATGGGGAGTGACCTGGCCTGTTCTTCTCTCCTGTTTCCCTTTTGACACTATGAGCTCACCTGCCCCAGGCCTTCCTGTCTGTCACCCACTTTCCCTCAGCCCCGCAACCCGGAAGCTTTAGGTCATCTCTCAGGTTCCTGTGTGCATGTGGTGTCTTTCACTACTCATTGGTGTGTAGCCAGTCACTCCTGCAGAGACTGGAGATTTTGTGGTTGCTATGTGGGCATGTGGTGACTGGCCTGGAACCCAGGTCAACTGGCCAGTAGATGGGTAGTGTAGCTGCTCTGGGCACAGTTCACAGCGGGAGGTAGGATGAAGCTATGCATCCTCCTCCTGACCCTTGGTTATCATGCTGTGCCTTTCTGCCTTGGGCACGTTCTGTTAGAGCCCCTTGCCCCAGTGTACTTGGAGGCCTAGCCCTGTGGTCCTCCCAGCTGCTCTCATCTGTTTGAATGGCTGTCGAAAGGGGGAGGAGTGGGTGAAAAGGGGAGGAGTGGGTACATCAAGTTCAGGCTTCCTGATTTCTTAGAAACCATTCTGAATTTGAATCACTGGTTGGCGATGCAGCAATTATATGCAGACTGAATGTGCACATGTGGCTGTGCACGCTTGTGTGAGACATGAATGCATGATGATTTGTTTACAGGGGAGGAGTGAGGGACTTTGAGAAAAAAGTCGTGCACATTTATCCCAGATTTTGTTCAATCAGATTTTAAAAAAAGAAAAAAAGGGGGGGGCAGTTTTGGTGGGGTTGTTGTTGCTGTTTACAAAACCAAACATTCTTATTTTATTATTTTTTTTTCAGAAGGGTCTTATACTATAGTCCAGGCTGGCCTGGAACTTACCGTGTAGCCTAGGCTGACCTTGAATTCTCAGCACTTTGCCTGCCTCAGCCTCCTGTGCTAACATCACAAACATATGTTTTCCTGCCAGGCTCCCTGAATAATAGATGACTCAGGAACTGCCTCGTAATGCTTGATTGACCACAGATCTACGACTCAGAGCACATTGCTAATAAACAGGTCCTAGTAGTCCCTGTAATGAATTAGAATCTGAAAAGAAGATTATTGAGTCCTAGACAGGATGTTGCTTCCTGGTGATTATTCATCCATTAGTTGAGCAAACATTTATTGATTACTGTGTGTCAGGCATGCCTGAGCCTGGATACACATCACACCATTTTCCCAGGTGCTAGATGACTTTGCACTCTATTTTAGGAGTGTTTGGGAATTAGCATTGCCTTGGTTATAGGGGCTTGTATGTTTAGTTAATAGGAGTGCTGCTTACTGTGTCCCTGGCTTGTAGACCAGAGCATCGGGAACAAGCGTAGCCCTCTCTGCCTGACACTACCCTCTGATCTTTGCATCGGTGGATTTTAACTATCAAGTTCACGGGGACTAGAGACAGTGTGGTTAAGTTAAAGGGCTTTCCTTCATTCTAAGCACCACTTAGTATGGCTGCGGTCACCGTTTCTTTTGCATTTTCATGCTGAATAATAATGCTGTGTTTCCAGGAAATCTTTTCTCTCATCCCTGTTGGATCTTTGTTAAGAGGAGCTGAGATGTTTATTGACGGGTGACTGACACAGAGATCAGTTTGGGAATTGTTGGTGTCATATAATAGGTCAGCCCTGTTATAACCACTAGCATATGTGTGAGTCGACCTGCAAAGCAGACCTTGCTCCAGGGCCATCTGGGGCCTTGCAGGTTTTTCATCGCTCTTTGCTGGTGTCAGGAGTAATAAAGGTTTTTATTCAGCCCTGTTATATCTATGGGTAGGGTCACTGCTCCTGGCCATGTCTTTGTACAAGGAAGACCCCCTCTGGGAAGGACCTGGGAACTATCTGGTCCCACTTAGAAAGGCCAGGCAGAGCCAGAAAGCCTCTTAGAGAATGTTATACCAGAAATTAGAAAATTGGAAAGGAGAGGGGCAAAGGAAAATGTTGTATGTGTCAGACCTAGCAAGAAGGAGAGAGAGAGAGAGAGAGAGACAGAGAGAGAGACAGAGAGAGACACAGAGAGAAAGAGAGACAGAGAGAGGGGCAGAGAGAGGGGCAGAGGGGCAGAGGCAGAGGCAGAGGCAGAGGCAGAGGCAGAGGCAGAGGCAGAGGCAGATTTGGCCAGTGGCTGGAATAGGTAAGGAAATGTTTAGGTCAGGCATTCTGGAGAGGGACCTGGCCAGAGTATCTTTTTCTATTAGGCAACTTCCACACACTCAGCTACAGCCTCAGCCTCAATCTTCCATTAAAAGCACGTGGGGAAGGGATCACGGGAGATGACGTAGTTCCTATTCTCCAGATGCCTATTTTGTGATTTTGACTCCTGGAAGTCAGGTCAATTAGCAAGCTGGTGGGCCAACCCTCTCCTTTAGCTCAGGAGATGGTGAGCTAGCTCTGCACACAGATCCCTGTTCTCCTTCTCCTTTGTGCATCTTTATATGAAACAAACCCTCACCTGTGTGTGACTGCTTTTCCCAAGGGCAGAAGGGAGTGATTGTGATGTCTCCAGTCTGTCTTGCAAAGACCGTATTGCTCCGTGTTTTGCCTACCTGAGAAATTGGCCAAGCCATGTTCCGATAGGAGGACCGGATGACCAGGTGTATCATGATGATCTTTCTTGACTTCCGAGTACACATTATTTGGTACCAGTTGCAAAAACACAGGAAAAGAAAGGGGAGTAAAAACTACACACAGGGCTGCGCAGAGTGGCTGGTTCCTGACATCACTACCAGGGCAAGGCCACTGGGCTCAGAGGACTTTGTTGTGTGCTCATAAGCAATACACCTGGCCTGTTTGAGCCTCAGTTTCTGTCTGTCTGTCTGTCTGTCTTTTATTTTCTTTTGAGGCAGGGTCTCTCGACATAACCCTGGCTGTCCTGGAATTCACTATGTAGACCAGGCCAGCCTTGAACTCAACAGAGATCTGCCTGCCTCTGACTCCGGAGTGCAGGGATCAATGGTATGTGCTACTACACTTTGCTTCAATTTTATACTAATTTAGTTAGGTCTATTTACATAGCTATCAACAAATGTATATTGAATTGACAAAAAAGCACAGGTTTTATCTATTAAAACCAATTACTGATTTTCATATGCAGAGCAAGAAATGTTTAGAAAAGCTATCACGTTGGGAATACATCTCCTTTATTTTTATTTTCCCTAATGCCGTATGTGAATAAGTTTAAAGCCCATTATTGTTTACTGAGTTAGTATTGTCAGCGAGCATCATGTTCCCTGATTGATGATTGTGATATAGAAATGGGAATGATTTATCATATTACATAACTAGAACATTAGCACCCCTAGGACCAGACAGACTTCCCCTGTTATTTCTTATGTTTGTTGCTCAGTATCTCAAACACTATATGTGAATTAGTGTTCAGAAAGGAAGATGGAAGAGCTCAGATTGGCTAAGGATTTTGAATCGCTAGGAAGATCATGCTGATAGGACACTGTTTTCTCCTCTTATATATCCAACACTGAGAACCAAAGAAGACAACATCACAGAAATAACAAACATCACAGATTCAAACTACAACAACTAAAGCATAACAAGCAAGCACACGAAAGAATTTGGGTGCTGGAGAAATGGTTCAGCAGTTAAGAGTGTTTACTGCTCTTGCAGAGGACCCAAGTTCTATTCCCACATGCATAGAGAGACCCCAACCACCTGGAACTCCAGTACCTGAGGATCCAACGCCCCCTTCTGGCCTGCATCAGACACATACATAAATTCTGACAGGCGTATATATATATGTACATATACACTTTAAAATCATTTTTAAAGGATTCTAATTTTATTTTTAGTTATGTCTATATGTGTATGTGTGCGTGTGTTTATGGCATGTGATTGCAAGTGCCCTCAGAGTGTGGCATCCCCTGAAGCTAGAGTCGTAGGTTGTCATAAGCCACCTGATGTTGTTCCTGGCAACTGAATTCAGGTCCTTTGCAGGAGTAGGATATGCTGTTAAATTCTGTGCCATGTCTTCAGACCCAAGCCTCAGTTTCTTTTGCTATTGAGTGGAGATAAGATGATGGGTCTTATAGCATGATTGCTTGGATCTAGTGAAGTTAGACCATCAGTTCTTCCTATAAATGGCAGGAGAGCTGTATTAATAGAAGGAATTAACCAGCGCCCGTTTGTGCTGTTGCAGCTGCTGCCAATATATGCCTTGGAAAACTACCCTATTATTTAGAGACGGAGAAATATTTGGATGGTGGTGATGTACTGCTTTGGGAAAAGCATTGCCAGTGGGATTTTTATCACATAATTTGAGAGTATATTAAATGTGCAAGTGAAGAGAAGATGCATGTGCTCTGCTGCTCGGGTTAACACATGCCAAGGTTTGGACTTCATCCTCAAGGATGCCCTACGATGCTGTCCTTGCCCTGGTTTCTTCTGTATACCAGCTTCTGGCTAATAGAAACCCTGGGAAATTCACAGTAAGGTATAGTACTAGTGCCTCAGTGGTCATTGAAATATGTTTACATCTACTTCCTGGACACATCTGCCTGTGGACAGCTGGGTACTGGAAGCCACTGCATGTGTGGTTATACAGAAGAGCAGAACAGAATGTCTAGAGAACAGTAGGAACTGGCAAGACCCCAAGTTCATCTGTTTAGGCAGGTTCTCTGTTGGATGATTGGCTAATTAATTAGTTAATTAATATTTCAGGTACTGTACAGTGCTGTGGTCAAGGACTGAATGAGATACTACAGGTAAACAGTTAAGCAACAGTCTGGAGTGAATAAATGCTCAGTAGATGGGAGTCTTTATTTTATGTCATTTCCTATTGCATTCCTCTCTTGTTGGAGAGGTAGAGGCAGATGTAGGAGGAAACTGTATACTGACTCTGGTCAGCCTTGACTTCTGACCGCTGGCCATGGTGTGGGGGGGGCCAGAGGAGAGTGTGTTTCCTGGGTTGTCCTGGTAAGGCCAGAGATGCTATGAATGCCATGTAGCTCAACCTGTTGACCTCCCAGACTTCCTATTCAAGTGTTTCCTATACTCCAAGAGCAAGCATGGCCCCCTCTTCCTGATTAATGCTGTTAATTAATGCTAGCTGTAAGTCGTCACACATCTCTCAAACCCTAAAGTGATTATGTCACATTTTATCTGGGGTGGGTAGCAGGGAAGTTGGCCATGGACTCACTTTTTGTGTATGCAAGGAGTGAGGATGATCTTAGACTTCCGGGCTTCCTCGTCCCACTTCTTGAATGCTGGCCACATTCCCAGCCCCACATATTGTGTTTTACAACCAGGGAGTCTTCTCTTTGGGACTGAGTTTCAGCTTTGAGGACTTGGGCTAAGCCGAGTTTTCTCTTTGGGACTGGGTTTCAGCTTTGAAGTAAGGCGTATAAATTCAATGATCTCTGTGGAGTTCAATGAACTGAAAATTCATTCTAAAGACCGTTTCTTTTATATTCCCGGAAGAGAACATGATAGCAGAGTTGGACCAAGGTACCCTACACACTGTAAGGGCTCATCAGTCATCTTCCAGTCCCAGATAAGGGGTTGCCATCTTACAGTCTTAGACAGACTGCTATGGAGTGAAGAGCCTGGGGTGTTTCTGTGCCCTTAGAGTAGAACCAGGAGAAAAGAAGCCAGCTTCTAGCTAGATGTAAAGAAAATTTTCTAGCCATCAGAATTGTCTAGCACTTTCCATCTCTTGGGATGCTGTCATAGAGATCCAGAAGACTTGTGTGTGATGACGTGATTAGCTTAGCTGACTTTAAGCCCTTTCTGGTCCTTTTGATTTTAAAATATTATAATTTAAGTATATATATGATTTTTATTTTATATGTTTATGAACCTTTTATAAACATATCTTATATGTTTATATGTTTATTTTGTATATTAATTCTAGTGAGATGCAGGGATCTTCCTGTCAGGAGATGATTCCTTTGTAGAGATAGCTGTTAATGTTCAGGTTCTGAGGGAAAGCAACCATGATTTAAGGCATGGTGACTCTCACTTTATTACTCTAGGGATGTGCACCATTGTGGACTAAGAGCCTAGGAACTCTGTTTTACCTGGAAGATTGTCTTTAAAAGATAATTTCAGTGGCAGGTCGCTGAATGTCGAGTTTCAAGGGTGCAATGATCTAATGACCTGATAACTGGCCTGATAACTTCATTTGCCCAGTGACTGCCACCCTCCCCAACCCACAGCTCCACCCGCCTCATTCACTGTGAGCCGATTTGCCTCCATGAATAACAAGCTAAAGCTTGTTTTCCCTGCTATCTACTGTGTTCCCTTGTAGCTCTAAATCAGCTGTCCACAGAGGTGGCTGGAAGTGAGAATCAGAATTCATCTATTTTCTGTGACCATTCCTTCTTTGGGGCTCATGGTTGTCTCAGCTCTCAGCTGTGAGAGGCCAGCCCATTTCTGGGACGCCCTTGGTTTTCACGTCCGTACTTCTATAGGATATAGATTACCTGTCCCACTCTGTAATTAACTGGACGTGGTTTTGCTACTTCTAATTACCTCTAGGTAATTGCCATCTGCCAGGCTTCAACAATGGCTCCTCAGGAGTGTGTTACCCATGCACTCAAAATAATGCCTCCTCGAATGTGGAATAGGAGGTTGGTATAATTCAAATCTAGGACGAAGGTGACATATCCAGATGGCTGTGTGACACTGGCTCTCTTCTCCCTACCCTCTCTCTGCCTTTATTTCATCTCCATCGTTGCAGACAACTGCCGTGGAACAGCATTGGAACTGTCACCCACTTAGCTGGGTCCAACCTGTCAAGATGCCAGTGCGCATGCTGTCTTTGCACTTGGAAAGTTTGAAAGAATTTTTTAAACTATTCCCTGACTGTCTCCTGTTGGACTCCCACGGTGTCTTGCTGTTCCCTGCTTCATCTCCACTAAGCACATATTTTCATGTGGAAGTGTGGAACCCAAGGTATGCCAATCTTGATTTGGAATGAGCATGTGTGGCATTGGAGACTAGAAAGAGACAGTGGCTAGTTGGTTCTCTTGTCCTGGCTTGGTCTGCCATAGATCAGTGTCTTGAGTAGTAGAAATTTATTTTCTCATAGCTACTGCCTTCTTGCTGTGTCTTCACTTGGTCTTTCCTACGCATATACAGATGGGGAGAGGAGGGTGGGGGTGAGATAGATATCTTGTCTTATTCCCTAAAATTAAAAAAGAATATTTATCATTGTGGGGTGGGGTGGGGTGGGGGGAAGGCGTGCCTGTCATGGCAGGTGTGTAGAAGTCACAATGTCGTGCAGTGAGCTCTTATCTTTCACTCTGTGTTTGTTTTTCAAGACAGGGTTTCTCTGGCTGTCAGGAACTCACCTTATGGTGAGAGAAATTTATTTTCTCAAAGCCAGTCTGGCCTTGAACTTACAGAGATCTGCCTGCCTTTCTCCAGAGTGCTCGGACTAAAGGTGTGCACCACCATGCCTGACTTTCTTTTTCCTTTTACATGGGTTCTCACGGTCTAACTCAGGTCATAGGGTTTATGTGATAAACACTTTACCCCCTGAGGCATCTGGCTAGCTTCTTCCTCTTCTGACAGCCCTGCACCCTTATTGGATTAAGACCTTCCATACCTCATTTAGTCATTGTTTCCTAACTGACATTAAAGGTGAACACCTCAGTAGGCCGATTCAGGGGCATGCATAATTTAGTCCGTGTTACTTGGCGTTTTGTTAGAAAGCACTATCCAATTTTCTGGGGATACAAACAAACAAACAAACACACTTAGGGTCTTCCCGTTAGTGTCCTGGTTCTCTTCCCCTGGCATGTTTCTCATTTCGTGGGAAGCCTCTTTCCTTCCTTTCCATGTAATTCTGTTCTCAAAAAATAGCAGACCATTTCCTCATTAAGGAAAACTGATGAGGGTGTAGGTTTTGTATATGTCATGCCATGGACATGTAGGAAGAGAACAAGCTAAATTAAGACTGTCCACCTCTGGGTCATTCCCAACCCCCAGGGGTGGGTTGTGTCTTAAGTTAGTCCTTTTGGCTTTCTTCTCCTTAAAAATGATTTTCTAGAAAGAAAAACAAAGACTCTAAAAGATGAAATGGCTGGAATGAGATCCAAGGAATACTTAGCCTAGCTCCTCATCTCTGGTTGATAGCACTGTGGTGAACTTCTGGGCAGATTTATGGAAGGAGATGTTTTGCATAGATTGTCACGTCACCCTTCCTTGCTCTGCTTTATGTTTGATGGTACAATGAGAGGAGAATCAGCTCACCCAGCAGCCTTTGCTGAAGATTGCTATGGTATTTGTCTTAGTTTCAAACCTTCTGAAGTTATAAAACATCATGACAAAAGCAACTTTAGGGAGAAAGGGTTCATTTGACACTCAGTTCCAGGTTACACAGCCCATCGTGGTGGGAGAAATCAGAGACAGGAACTTGAAACAGCTGCTTCCTTTAAGTCCACAGTCAGAAGAGAGAAATGAGTGTTTGGATGCTAGCTTAGCTGGCTCTCTCTTAGACAGCCAAGGGATGCTAGGATGTAGGGGTGAACAAAGATAGCTTGCCCCACCTGCAAGTAGGTTAGTCGGTTAAGACCTGCTCAACAAGAGGGAAATCATGCCTGGGACTGATAACCTAGCTCACAGTGCTAGTGAATGCATGGTAATCGAAGAAGAATCTACAACTACTACTTTACTAAATTAGCATAATCCCTAGCAACAATGTATAAAAACACTTTTCTATCTACCCCAGGTCAGTGTAGTCTTCACCCCTCATCAAGAACGTTTCCCTTTGCAACAGAAACCACCTCAGAAAACCACAACTAAATACAAAATGCGAAGTTATAGTCCTCAGTCCCAATGGATACATCTACAAAGCACTCTTGTGTCTGAGGCTCAGGGATGACTGAGGAAGAGGGAAGGGAAAGATTCTAAGAGCCAGACAATCAGGGAGTTTGCTGTGAGATTGTGTCTCCTAGAAATGTCTCACCCATAAAGTTTCACCAACATGTCTACCCCAATGTCAGCTGAACCGGGATGACACCAAAGGACATGTCAATGTGGACCAGAAAAATCCACAAGGGCCCAACCCTACACAAAGAACTGTAGGCAACTGAGAAAGGCTGGGAGCAGGAGAGATGGTTGTCCAATTGGTTGTCCAGTGCCAAATGGTCAGCCCCGAAAGCATACATACAGGTAACATTATATATACTCAGCATGTTATATTTAGGAATATATATATATATATGGAGGAGATTGGGCAAGAGTGGGGTAGGTAGTTAAATGGAAGATGGAAGAGTTTGAAGGGAGGGAAGGAAAGGGAGAAATGTAATTATATTATAATTCCCCAACATTAAAAAAATATAAAAAAAAGTACAGTCCACTCTGTACGTCTGTACGCTCCTCCCTTACGTCCTCATTGACATGTACAGATCGAGAACCTCTGAGCAGCTGAGGTTTGGGGTGGGTGATATGTAGTCTCTGATTCTGACTTCTTCCTCCAAACCTGGTAACAGCTGGGCATTTAGAAATGGTAGTAAAACAGAAGCCCACAAAGTAACAGCAGATGGTAACTGTGAGAAGCTTGGATTTTTGTAAGGCAGAATAGTTTAGGAGGACCTAACCATGGGTGGAGATCTGGGAAAGGAGCGGGGTGTGTGTGTGTGTGTGTGTGTGTGTGTGGCTTATGACTAGGAAGATTGTCCCCTGTCTCCATTCTGTTCCTGCTCAAGTCGTTCTTATACCCTGGCCCCTCCCTGGACTTTGGCTGTTGCTGTGTAACTAGTGTAATTTTAATCATACATACACACAGTGCACAGTTTGTGGACAATACCAGTTACTGGGAGTCTGGAGACTCCTTTGAAAGCTTCTTTATGGCTGCTTTGAGCTTATAGCCACAAACTACAGACTCTTGCCCAGTGTAACCTTTTCTGAGTATTCTGTAATATGGCATAATGTAGGGCATTGTGTCTGGGAAAAGTGGGTGGTTGGTATCCCTGGATGTCATGGCAGGCCAGGCTGCTCACCCTAGTTTCCAGGAATCTATACAGTTAGGGAGTCCTGGAGAGCTTGGAACCCTGGCCTGTTTCCGTAGGACTCGAACTTGTGATCATGACCCCTTCATCAGTTCCATCTGAATTTAAATGGTATTTAAGTAGATTGGCAACACTCATCCCTAGCCTTAATAACCACCTTCATTTCCTGTGCAGAACCTTTCCTTCTTTAATAATTAGCTCCTTTGTTTCACTCTTTTTCTTCAGTGGTGGATATACCGGGTACTGCCAGCTCACAGAATTTTTGCCTCACAGGAGTTTCCCGTTGACCCTGTGCAGGCATATTTGCTGACAGATTACTCACCTGGAGTTGCCAGAAGCAGAGCCTTCCACCTTCACCCAGACTGTCTACTTTAGTGACAGAGGATGTGCCAGCCCCTGCTTGACACCCGATTGTCCAGTCTGCCATGCTATGAAGCAAACTGGATAGTTTTTAAGTTCTCCACTGGATGAATTATGAGCTTTCTTGACTTTGGTCAGGATGCCTGGAGTCTGTCCCAGCTTGGGCAGGTGCTGTGCCAACCTCCCTGGCATGTGCCTGTGCCAGAGGATTTTACTATTGACCCCTAGCTCTCCCTTGGAAATACCAAGCATGGATCTCTGGAGAAGGCTCTGCCACTCGTGTAGTTCTCAAAGGCTGCCTTTGTGTAAAGGAATGCCTGTCTCAATGGAGCCTGATAAATAGCCAGCTCCTGTAAACTGAGTGGAAAGAACCTCGCCTGCTAGAAGTAACTTTACTTGTCTCCTCTCATATTCTTTGTTCGAGTTTATTTAATGAATATCTGTTTAAGACCATAGATCTAGTGCCGTGCCAGGCACTATAATGGGGGACAGAGAAGTAGATGTTTGTAGTCCCTGCCCTCCAGAACCTAAGATGTCTGGAGGACATGGTGGAAACACGGCATATGCACATGAAACCATCAAAGAACATATAAAATTGAAATCAATTAAATGTCAAGTAAATTGTTGTTCTTTTGTTTTTTTTTCAGGGGGGGTTGTTGTGGGTTGTTTTTTTTTTTTTTTTTTTTTTGCTGTGCGTCATGGGCTTAGTTTCTGTTGCCCATAGTGTTCAGAGAAAGCCTTTTAGTTCAAAAGCCCTTTTAATATACACATTTGTTAGAACGATCGATCATTCATTCATTCGTTCATTCATTCGTTCGTTCATTCATTCATTCGTTCATTCATTCATTCGTTCATTGCCAGTGTAACATGTATCCTTTGCCGAGCTCTGTGCTAGACGCGGGGGAGATGCGAGTGCAATATGGTCCTCTCCAAGCTCACAGTCTAGTTGGAGGTAAAGGAGAAAGGTAAGGACACAGACTAGCTGTCATTGCTGTACCAGAGGCACGAATAAAACATCATGTAACCAAGAGGATGGAAAAGCTGCCTTGCTTCTGGGTTTTCATTTGACTTGATAATTCGTCTTCTGTTCAAAACAGCTCTCAGTGTTCCTCCTTATCTGCCCACCATTCAGATGGCTGAACAATCTCTGTCTTCTGCCAACCGCTGGTCTTGCTCGTGTTGTGAGATCCTTTGCATCTCCCCTTACCCGTCTCATATCAGATATTTACTGTTCTCTGTTGCGCCTATGAAACATCTTATAGAGCTATCATTTTTCTTAATTTTTTATATCTAAATTATTTCTTTTCCTCCATAGGGAATGACTGACTCTAGGGGTTCTAGGGAATGACCTCTCATAGGGGTTTCTGACTCTATGTTTAGATTTGCATATTTCTCCTGTGTATTGTAGTTGCTTGCCTTGAGTTACCACTATGCCATTGTTATTAATGAATTCTTAACATTATTTTGGATTGCCACGTCCCCCGTCTCCCGAGGGCACAGCAGGTAGAATACTAAGAATAATAATAAAAAAATTATTCTGGTTTTGCCCCTGTCTACTATAGCATCTTATGTTTTCCTTAAGACTTTCCCCAAGAATCCGTGAGTGTCCCTGGTAGATACTTTGTGTGTTCTCAAGACCAAGTGATGTTTAGGATGCTTTCAGCTATGATGCCTGCATGAACTCTCAGTCAGAGTCAACAAGTCCCAGGATGTACCTCCCTGAGGTCCCGAGGCTTGCTGTCTCTGACATTTTACAGAGTTGCGACTAGTGCCCTGATATGGTCCTGGTACTGCACTGTTTGAAACTGCCTTGCTGGCATGTTAGTGACCCTGTTTACCTCTATTGAAATGATGTCACCTTCCTTAACCTGCTGTACTGGGCTGGATTCATTGCTTGAGCTTAGGGCCATTGTTGCTGTCTGTGGTTCTCAGACTTCTCTTTGGTCTTTCTCTGAGATGTAAATGTGAGAACCAGGATGCCAACCAGGTGGCAGTCTGAGTGGCAAGTGATACATTATGCTTGGAACTGCCCTGTGTTTAGCCCAAGCTTGAGCATCCCGTTCTTTTGCCCCAGAAGAATAGATTCTTCCAACAGGTCCTGCTGTCCATCATCTGGATGTCTCCTAACAGAATGGCCTCCTGGATCCTTCACTTACCCTCAGATCAGCCTGATTCTTACAGTGAATGCATTTTAAGCTCAAACAAGGTACAGTAATCTTTTTAAAGAACATTTGGAGAACAGAGGAGAGAGAAAATGACAACTCACTATCTTTATTTTGGTTGCATTTCTGCCAGCCTTTTTCATTAAGTATTCATTCTGTTACTATACTGTGCTGCTTTTAGGCCATCCCCGGTGGTGTGTGTGTTGGGGGCTGTTTGTGTCCAGCTTCTGGTGTGTTTGCCAGTGCATGGTACGGTAAGGAGAGCTGATGCAGAGCACCTCCTGTGTACCTCTGTTTCTCCGAATTCCTGTCTCTGATCATCACTCTTCGACCAGTGACATTTGTTTACATTCCTTTGCCTCTGCCCTGTGCTCATTCCTCAGATGCCTTCTGAGGTTACTTGCTTAGTAGTGGCACACTATCCTGAGCTACCGGTCTCCCTTTCCTACCCTACCCTTTTTTTTAAAAAATCCTGCTGGATACTTCCTCTAGCCTACCTACCTAGGGAAAAAAAACCCCAAAAAACCAAAAACCCTAAAATAGCAGGATAGAAGAAGGAAGCCTAGGATGGGGCTGGAGCTTGTCTCAGGGTCTGTGCAAGGCAAAAATCTCTGGATCAAAGCTACAGAGGAATAGGTGCTGCTGATAGGAAAGCATTGATAAATTGATTTCTTGATATTCTCTCTCTCCCTCCCCCAAACCCCTTCTCTCTGTCTCAGACAGTGACTTTACATTACCTAGGCTAGCCTTGAACTCATGATCCTCCTGCCTCAGCCTTCTGAGTAGCTAAGGGTTATAGGTGTGTGCTGTCAAGTTTGACTATAGTTGTTTTTATCGGTGCCTGGGTGATCACTAAACTCTTTCCCTGTAGAGTGAGTGGTTCTGATACCTTACGGCTGCAATCTTGATGAATTGCACTTTAATTGTAGTCTTATCTCTGCTGCTCAGTCCTGTTAGATACTGTAGGTAAGTTGCTTAACCACTGTGCCTTAGCTTGTTCCTTTGTCAAATGGGAATATAAATACATACACGTGTTTGCAGACAACACCCAAAGTCTGTTAGTAGTCTAGGAATGCCATGACATGTAACAGGAAAATGATTCTATTACAACTAAGTGTACTTGTTAGAGTGAGACTATTAGAACATTGGCTGCGGAGTCCATCAGCCTTAGTTTACATCTCGGCTCTGCCATCATCACTTCCTCCTGGGGGAGTTCCCTGATTGCTCTTCTTGGAGATTCTTTTTCCTCCAAATGGTCAAGGTGGGGTAGTAGTGCTTAGCAAATCTATAAGTATTATTGCTATTATAATCTCTGAAGGCCCTTTGTCAATAACCTTTGCTGGCTGTTTATGGAAAAGTCCCAAGTGACTCACTCAGAAAGGAAGGGAGTTGGTGTCTGTTGTGTGCTATCTGCATAATGGACAACTTGATATATCATGTCCGTTGTTTCCTCCCTTAGCCAAAGAAGCTGAAACTCTGAGGTAAACTTAGTGAGGCTCAGACTTCCCTAACTCCAGTTAGTGCTGTTGTGTCGTGGAGCTGCTTTCCATGTGAGTCCCCAAACCTATGCTGTCACCTTCTTGGTCAATCACTGTCATGGCCTCGTGGACATGAGTACCCTGGTCACCCTCTGTGCTGACCAGGCAACATGAGCCGTTGTCACTGAATCAGTGTCACCAGGGTGAAGGGCAGAGCCCCTGCTTTCACCCATGGTTATAACTGATCACCTGTCCACCTTTCCCTGCATCTTGCTTCCTTCCATCTGTTTCTCTGTGATCTGGTCAATGTTGCTTGCCGTAAGGAGCCTTTGGCTACTCTGATGCCCAGTTTGCTGAATGCTGTCAGCTTCCTTCTAACCTACTGGTAGGGTAGTAGGAGTGATGATAGTTACCGATGTATTTCAAGCTCCTGGGGATTTGCCATGTACATGTTTATAGTTTATAGCCAGCCATGAGGAGAGCAGGGTTATCCTTATTAGAGACTATATTTTTACATTTTTCATCATTGTATCTTGATAACGGACAAAAGCAACCCAAGGGATGAATGGGGTTTATTTTTGCTCATAGCTTAAGAAGAGCTATAGCCAATCATGGTGGAGAAGCATGGTACAGCTGCTCACATTGGGTTGGCAGTGAGGAATCAGAGAACAAATAGGAAATGGAGCATGCCTGTGAAATTGCACTGGCCCATTTCCTCCAACAAGTCTGTGCCTCTGAATGGGTCTACATCCTTCAAATACAGCATCACTGTGTTTTCAGACACATGGGTTGGGGGGAGGGGGCATCTCTATTCAAACCAAAGCAGAGTTGAAGAAACTGAATCTCTATGAGACAGATTAACTTCAACCTATCAAAGCTAGTTAAGTGGCTGAGAGGAGTTGGTCCGCTCTGTGCTTGGCAGTTCTAGCACCTCTCAGACCATCAGAATAATTTATCTTTGGACTGAATTTAAAGATGAGCTTGGAAGACCAGCAATCTCAACTAACCTGGACCCCCGAGATCTCTCAGACACTGAGCCACCAACCAGGCAACATACACTAGCTGGTCTGAGGTCCCTGACACAGATACAGCAGAGGACTGCCTGGTATGGCCTCAGTAAAAGAAGATTTACCTAACCCTCTAGAGACTTGAGACCTCAGGGAGTGGGATAGCTTGATGGGGTGCAGGTGGGTGAGGATATCCTCTTGGAGACAGGGGGAAGGAGGAAAGGGATGAGGAACTGTCGAAGGGCAGACCAGGAGGGGGATAACAACTGGACTGTAAAAAAAAAAAAATTAAGATAATAATAATAATAATAATAATAATAATAATAACAATAACAATAATAATAATAATAGGTGAACCTCTAGAGAAGATTGTGTTTGAGCTGGTGTCAGGACTTCAATTGGAATGACCTATAACTTAAGATCTTACTCTGGGGTGATGTGAAGTCTCTTGACCTTACAAAGCCTAAATTTCCCTGTTATACTTTAGGTCTCAAGCTAATGAGTAGCCACTGTGGTGGTAGTGCTTTGAGCATGCCCCTTTGGTTATGCCTTTAGCAACCACAGTAAGGATTTTGAATGATGATTGCTACAACTGCTATTCTACAGTTGCTCTGGCTCCTACCATTCTCCAGGGCCATGCCTGGCAGTTATCATTTACAGATCTTGTGGACTTATTACAAGCTTCTTGGTCTTAGAGAACTGATCACATGTTTTCTGCTTGCCATCAGTAGAACCAGCCTAAGGTCAGTTTCTCTTGCTAACTGGCCTGTTATTCTTCTGGAACACAACCTTGAAGGAAGTGGGAGAGGTAGGCAGGACTATCTAGAGAAGACTGTCTCCTCCAGCCCCATCCTCTGACACAGGGGGCTGATGCCAGAAGACAGGTATGGCTGGGGCATGCTATGCCTTCCCCTTGTTTCTTCAGCTACTTTGGAATGTCTCTTTTCCATCCATGCCTGGCTTGAATATTGTTGATGTCTGGGATTAGAACAGCATTCAGGTTTTGAACTGTCATAGGACATTCACCATCATACCCAGGGGAAGCCTCAGGTGTGGCTGGCAGGAGTGAGAAATCATCAGGGAGTGGGTGGCAGTGCAGGTTCTAGTGACAGTTGGATTCCTAAACCTGTCTTTGTCATTTATCAGCTGCCCCTCCTTAAACAACTCCTCAGCTTTCAGCCTCACTTCATGTAAAGTGGGGATGAGAATACTTCATTGACTTCACGGGGCCACTGTGTTTTGTGACATGAAAGGTGTCAGGAGCTTTGGACAGTGGCTGGTACTCTTGTTTACTCTGAAGGTACTTGGTAAAATTGGATGTTACTAGTAATTTGCCTCCAAGGATATGAGGAATCAGACTGAAGCTCCTAATGGCTTTTTAGGTCTTGGATGGACTGTTGATCTGATCTGTCTGCCTTTCATCTCATTGGTCCTAGAAGGTGGATCCTTTTGTTTGGAAAGCAGGCATCCTTTATTTTTTACTCTACCTAGGAGCCATGGATCCAGGACACTTGCTTTTCATTCACCCATTAGCCTTTCTCCCCATTTCTTCCTGGACACCCCTCCTGTCTTAAGGTTTCATGGCTGTGAAGAGACACCATGACCAAAGCAACTCTTACAAAGGAAAACATTCCACTGGGGCTGGCTTACAGTTTAGAGGTTCAGTCCATCATCATCATAGGAAGCATGTCAGCCTGCAGGCAGATGTGATGCTGGAGACAGAGCTGAGAGTTCTACTTCTGGATCCATAGGCAGCCAGGAGGAGCCTATCTTCCACAGGCAGCCAAGTGGAAGCTCTCTTTCACATTGGGTGGAGCCTGAGCACAAGGAGACTTCAAAGCCTGCCTATACAGTACACTTCCTACAACAAGGCCACACCTCCTCCAATAAGGCCACACCTCCTGATAGTGCCACTCCCTATGGCCAAGCATTCAAAGCCATGAATCTGTGGGGGCCAAACCTATTCAAACCATCCCACATCCCTATGTGTCTGTCTGTCTGTCTGTCTGAGAGGGAGAATTCGTGTACTATGGCCTATATATGGAGAGAGATCAGAGGACAGACAGCTTGCAGGAAGGGTTTCTCTTTCTATATCATATAGGTAGGTCGTGGAGATGACCTCAGGTCAGCCTTGTCAGCAATCACCCTGGCCTCTGAGCCATCTCTCAGGCACCCTTTTCTTTTTAAAGGGGTACCACTGCAGGCATTATCAGGAAGCTGACAGGGTGCAGCAATTATTCATTCACACAACTGCTGGGCAGTGTTAATTTGCAGAGCAGTGTGTCACCCAGTGGGAAGCAGTGTGTGCTGAGAGAGCAGCCCTCCACATCCCCAGCCTGCCATCAAGGACAGGACCTCCTAAGACTCACCTTGTGTTAAGCTTTAGTCTGTGATCTTCCTGACTTGGACAGATCACTCTGTTGCTGGATGGAAAGATTGATAGCTTGGAAAATGTTGCCTGTAAGTTCACATTCAGAAAGCAGTTTTAATCTGCCTGTGCCCCTGGGGAAGAGTAAATTAACGCATGAAGTGAAGCGCTTGTTTTCATCCTGTGGATGTGATGAGGGGTACTGTGGGACTCTTCCTTCAGCAGAGCCTTTTCCTTCCATTCCATAGGCGAAAATCTGAGGCAGCTGCTAGGTGGCATGCATGGGTAAAGGACTTGTCTCCGAAATCAACTTTGTACTATGGAGTAGAGGTGACCGGAGAGCCTTGTTATCCAGAGTGGGTGCAGAGCCCATGGTTCTTGGTCCTTCAGATGGCCCTTCCCAGGCCCTCTGGCGTTGCCCTGAATGTGACTTTCCATCTAGCTGTAAATTCCCACACTTGGCTTCCTTAAAGAAAACTTACTCCTTCCCTGTGGACCCCATCCAAAGAATGCCATGTTATCTTACACATGTGTATTGGTTTTCTTTAACATGTGTTTTTAGATTGTTTGGGTTAATGGGAGGACATGCTGGTGTGATCCTTTATTTGAATGTATGCGGCAGTAATAGGCCTTATTATCCAGAATAGGTTAAACTAATGATCAGGGCTCTGTTCGGAACAAAACATAGGAAAACCCCTTTAAATGCTATTCTTACCTTTTGGAGGTGGTGGTTAAGTTAATTGTACGGTGCTAACCTATTCAGGAATTCACAATGAAAACTTGCTGATTTGTGTTCTCTCTGTCTGTCTCTGTCTCTCTCTCTATCTCTATCTCTCCCCTCCCTCCCTCCCGGTCTGTCTGTCTGTCTGTCTGCTTCTGCCTCTCTCCCCCCCTGACCCCCTCCAAGCCTCTCCAAGCCTCAGTTTCTTAAATTTTCAAATGGAGAACATTAAATAACTTACATCATTACAAATTATTACACTTCAAACTTACGGTGATATTTTAACATAGTGTTTGAACCATGAAGATGTAATGAATGTCAGCTACTAATTTTATTTAAACATAATAGGATCACAGTGTATATATGGGATCACAATGTACGCATATTTACAGCTTTATTTCTCTTTGCTTAGTTATAAATCCTAGACACCCTCCTGTGCTGATAAGTACAGATACTCCACCCTTCCCTAATGGTCTCATAGTGTTCTGTTGTATAAATAAAGTGACAATACATCTAACCATTCTCCCGCTAAATATTTGTATTAAAATTCTTTCCCAGTATAAAAACGTCACAATGAATATTTTTGTCTGTCATTGTACTCTTTGTATTTTTTGTAGCCTTGTCCTGAGATGTGAAATAGTGGAATTAGAGACTATGCCAGTATGTGTGTGTGTGCGTGTGTGTGTGTGTGTGTGTGTGTGAGGGTGCCTGTGTGTTAGAAAGAGGACAGTCTTGGGTGGTGTTCCTTGGGAATGATTGCCTTATATTTTGAGACAGGGTCTTTTATCAGCCTGGAGCTTGCCTATTTGGGCTAGACTAGCTTTCTGGTGGCCCCTAGGGATCCAACACCAGTCTCTATGGATCTAGGCTGGGATTACATGTCACTGTGTCAGGCTTCTTTTAAATGTGGACTCTGGGGATTCAACTCAGATCCCCATAATTGAACAAGGATATTCACTGAGCTGGTTATGCCAATTTTGTTAGGTATTATCAAATTATCTTTTAAGAGTTGCATGGAGTTTTGAGCTTCTCCTGTAATATTTGACTATTGAAGTGGCATTGGTGCTTCTCTTAGGCATTACTGTTAAACATGGTAGTATATAATATCCCTGATGGACAATATACATGTCAAATACATTTTAACAATTTATTCAGAATATTGAGGGTATGATATGCATAACTTTTAAGAAAATGGTTCTTTCTAAAATCAAGCCTGGTAATGCCATCTGTACCCCTAATACCTAGAAGTGGAGATAAGAGGATCAGGGTTCTAAAACTTGGTTTCACAGTGAGTTGAAGGCATGATGGAGATAGCTAAGACCATGTCTTAAGAACTAAAAAATAAACTCAAACAAAACAAAAGAAAAGAAAGAAAGATTCTTAAACTATCTCCAGTACAGTTGTGATTTCTTTCCTCTATACACATGGGATATTAAACAAACCAACAATCAACTTGTTTAGAATAGGTAGATTCTGAAGATCTGTCTCCCAGCCCCATGTTACACCTCCCTTTCCCCAACATTTCAGGGCTGGGGTCCCATATTGAAAAGAACCAGGGAAACTCAGTTGAGGATAGAAAAGCAATGAAGATCTAACTTTCCTGTGGAGCCACAATATAGAATTTTTACTGAACAATGGAGGTAGGGACAGAGCTTGGGGCTACAGTAATTAAGGAAAAGCATCCAGGAGGGCCACTGGGGTCAGGCAGAGCGAATGTCTGCAAGGCCTAGGGAATGGAATACCAAGGATAGGGTACAGAGAAAATGGCGAGCCGTTGACGTTTAAAACTCTGGGCTCAATTCAACAGTTACCTGGGAGGAGACATTCCCAACTTCATTTGTAATTGCTTACATAAAAGATTTTGGTATAATTAGCTCTTGTTAAATTCAATATTATTTATCATTAAATTTAATAGTATCAATTTTGTAGACGGAGTCTAGGGAGTTAGTAAAATTCCGAGACGCATGTCCTGTGGTTTTACACACCTACCCCTCACAGCATAGATGGTTTGGAAGACAAAGGCTGAAGAGGATTTGGATGATAAATCAACATCAGTATTTCACTACGATACGTAAGATTGTAGAATGTGTGAGATTTCTTCCAAATCTAAAGAACTCCTTTCTGTTATGCCTGGGCACCTGGGGTAATGTGGTTTCTGCCAGACTCATTCACTAAGGGCCACGTCTAGTTCACTTTTGGAAAGTGTATGCAAATACGTGAATTTAATTTGTGGTAGATAGCAGTTTTCCTTCACAGGTTTAAAGACTGTAGAGTCATTAACTTGTAATTAGCTCTGCCATCCTCACACTTTATTCAGGAGCACAAGAGTGTTTGGGGGAAAGAAAAAAGAGTCAAATTTATGTTCACAAGACACAGCTGGTGACACCTGGCATGCGTGTAGGCAGGAGTCTTGGAGACACGACCAAGAGCTTCTTCTGTCCCTCCCTCCTCCCTGTCTTTGTCTCTTCCTCCCTTCCTCTGTTCATCTGTCTCCCCTTCTGTCTCTACCTCTCTCTCTCCCCCTCTCCTCCTTTTCTTAACTCAGCCTCCCAAGTGCCCCAAGCCACGTTTCCGTGGATCCCCCACACCTAGCAGAAGTGATTTTAGGTCGCTTGCTGCTCTGGCCGTCACACACCCATCCTTATTTTAGTAATGACCTTTCTTGACTTCATTACTTTTCTGAGAATGAAAAACTTTTTGGTGGAGGGGATCAAAAGTTGCTAGTGAAAAATTAGGGTATTATTTAGTCTTTAAGGTCATTGAGCTTAGTAAGAATCAATCTTATGGATTGATTGTGGTTTATAAAGTCGGATTTAATCTAGAGAGACTTTGGTAGGGAGGAAGAGAAGCCTTGGGAAGACATTAGGAAGTTGGCTGCCTTGTTGCAGCGGTGACTGATTACATTTTCCGCTTCCGTTTTGACAAAGGTTGGTGTTTCTTTAGCCTAAAATGTCTGCTTTTATCAGAGTGATTCTAGTGATAAAATAGGGTCCTGGAGAATCAGGGTCTCACTGTGTAGCCCCACCCCCACCCATTTCTTATCTATGCATCTTGGTCCCCTAAAGGCCCAGAGTACTGCCATTAATACAAACAAGCCAAGAGCACTCGGAGAAGAGCCTGCCATGCCTCTGCCTCTCTTACCCTGCTCCATCCTTGTGGCTTCCTCTACCATAGCAGGAGAACCAGTCCTCTGTACCTCTAAGGACTTCATTCACTCTCCAAAATCTCAGTATCCTGCCTGTGAACTAGGCAGAACAGTGCCTACGGTGCCTCTCCCTAAAGATGGTTTATAGAGTCGCTGTCCCAGAGGGCTTTCTACTCACCATGAGTTGAAGATGGAACCTTCCTTTTTAGAGGCCACCAAGTGCCACCAGGTGTTTCCTAAGCAGCCAACTCTGTCCCCTATTCCATTTCCTTTGCTCGAGATCCAAGGAATCCAAATTCCTTGGTTTTATTTACTTAAGAGGCTTGGGACTTAGGAAAGGTCCCAGGTCTCATAGAGGCTTGCAAAGTCGCCCCCACCCCATGCCCATCTCCATCTTTGCCACCCTTGGGTTCTTTCCAGGATAGGACAGGGCCCTGAGGGAGGGGAGAACCCTTTTCCAACCATCAAGCGTTAATAGCTCAGACTGTGATTTTGTAAAATGATTTAAACTAATTGATTAAATGTATTTTCTGTCTGGAAATAAGGTATATCATAGAGGAACTGGGAGAAATTGAAGCCAAATAAAAACATTTTTGCTTCTATCAGCCATTCAGTTAAGAACCGTTTCTTGATATCTGTTCTAGTGACAGGCCCCAGGATTCTAATTACCAAGGCAGCATCCCTTCAGGAAGCATGACAGTGTTTGGAAGTGCAAGGCAAGTGTCATAAAGTGAGCAACGGAAGACTGACCGGTTAGTCAGGACATACCAGAAAGACCTGGCAAGGCCATAACTGACTTTAAAAATACCAGTTTGTCAAAATATAGATTGTGCATCCCTAAATCACACTGCTCTGAAATGCTCCTAAATCAGAAATACAAAATCCAGGAAGTTTCAGAACTCAGAGCACTTTAGATTTAAGTCATGTGGATGTGGGATGTTTAACTGGTAAAGTCTACTCAAACCACCTCAAATTTGAAAGGCTTGCTAATCTGAAACACTTCTGGCTTCTGGTTCTAGGTGAGCATTCAGGTCTATTCAGCTTGTATTTACTTTCCCCTGTAGGCTGCTTCAGTCACTTTCCTGGCTCTGGGCTGTATTTCTTTCTAAACTCTGTAGCTAGTTAGGGAAGCAGTGATAAATACCCCCATTAGCACTCTGTGTCTTTCTAAGCTAGTGCTACCCTGGGGAGCTCTTAATTTCTCCCCTCTTTAATCCCCATTTGATGACAGGCCTTGCATGCTCTTTAGGCTTCTCTCT
This sequence comes from Rhynchomys soricoides, assembly GCA_019843965.1. NCBI lineage: Eukaryota > Metazoa > Chordata > Mammalia > Rodentia > Muridae > Rhynchomys > Rhynchomys soricoides. The sequence continues at coordinate 560,182 of JADRCH010000010.1, forward strand.
CCAGTGTACTTTATATGCCTCACAATATCTGTCTGTCTATCTATCTATCTATCTATCTATCTATCTATCTATCTATTCTCAAAGAGCAGTTTGACAGGAAGGGCAGGAGAGAATATATAGACCCTCCTGCTTCCTGAAATCATGTTTCCTTACTTTTGGTCGTGCAAGGTCAAGAAGAAAAGCATCCTGGACAATAATAGCGATACATGTTTAGGATATTTAAGAAAAAAACATATATATCACACATATTCTATGATGTTTCACCCAGAGATTCAACATTCAGAATCATCACTTAACATCACAGAGTATATATACTTAACATCATAAAGAAAAATTTTAATCTCCCAGATGATGCCTATTATCTAATGTGTGTGTGTGTGTGTGTGTGTGTGTGTGTGAGATGTATTCATAGCTTTAAGCATGCAAATTTTGTATTTAAAATGGCCATATTAACCTTTCTTGGAAGTATTCATTTGTGTGTGTGTGTGTGTGTGTGTGTGTGTTTTGTTTTTGTTGTTTGTTTGTTTGTTTGTTTGTTTGAGACAGGGTTTCTCTGTGTAGACCTGGCTGTCTTGGAACTCACTCTATTGACCAGGCTGTCCTTGAACTCAGAGACCTGTCTGCCTCTGCTGGGATTAAAGGCATGTGCCCCCACCGCCCGGCTTCTTAAAGGTCTCTTGAAGGTGTAATAGAATCAGCACGCTCAAATCATCTTTCTTCTTGTCTGAACACACAAGGACAATTTTTAAAAATCACTCAGTAATAATTTAAACATCAAGTGTGTTTCAGGCCAGAGATGCTGAGGGAGAGTTGTGGCCAGCTCTAGAAAATGGTTCCAGTGTACCTTGCATGTAGCAAGAGACACAGAGCCTGGCTCATGCTGGAACTGGGGTTGGGATTGTGTAGATTGGAACCTGATCATTCATGGGCAGATTTGATGATAAAGAGGAATCCTGTGACCCAAGGGTGAAGCAGAGTCAACTGTAAAGAGTCAGACCCAGAACTGTGTAGCACACAGTTAAGTGTCTAGTGTTTTCCTGTTCATATTCCAGTTGACCCTAGACGTCTACTTTAGAGTCTTGTTCAGAGCTACATATTCCGAGTTGCAAGGCCCACCATAACATTAGCTGCTAGGGAGAGACAAATGAGAATAAAAATCTTGGCAAGATGAGTTTTTAAACAAAAATCCTGGAGCACTCAAGGAAATTGGCTACTGTATGGAAGACCCCACAAGGAAAATCCAAAGTCGAGAAGGAGAAATGATGACTCAGACTGAAAAAAAATCTGGAAAATGCATGCCTTAGGAATATCAGAGAGAAGGAGGAACATTTATTAAATGAAAACAGGAGGTTATTGAGCAAGGTAGATCATTATGAAGGAGTGAGTTCCCACTAGAAATCTCTGAAGTGAGAAGTACAGAGTTGGGACAGGAACCCCAGGGAGATGACGGATCAGAAAACAGCCAGGGGGCAGCACAGAGAAAGAGCTGGGAGGTTTCAAAGCAAACAGGCTGTGGCTGGAGTCACAGCTCAGCAGGTAAGAGCACTTGCTGCTCTTGCAGAGGACCCATGTTCTGTTGCCAGCATCCCCATGGCAGCTCTCAACCACAACCAGGTCCAGGGGTTCTGATGCTCTCCTCTGGCTTCCACGGATGTCTGTACATTTAGGCATGTGCACGAATACACCAACTAAAGTAAATCTTTTAAGAGAGAAAAAGCATAATGTAGATGATTCTCTGACATTTCATAATGAATGGTTTCTTAGATTTCCCGTGATTCCTTTAGCCTCCTGGTGTCAATAATATCCCTTCCACATAGAGCACTAGGAAGGTACATCTTTCTGCTTATCATGTGTGCATCATCTTTGTCTAGAGCAGGCTGTAGCAGTGTTACTGAGGAAAGGCAAGATCCTGAACTGGAGGGCAGAGCGGTCAAGTGACCCTTTCCCTCTGGGTAATTCCCAGTGTGGATGTGTGAAAGGCTTTTAAATAAGAGGTCGGAGTTCTTGCTTGTCTCAGAACAGAGGCAGCACGAGCTGTATTTCATAGTCCAGGGCTGGAGACTGCGGGAAACTCAGGATGCACACAAGATTCTGTCTTGGGAATAAGGACAGCTGGAAATAAAAGTTTCCCTCAGCAAGATCATGTAGGCTTCTGGTCAGCTAAAGGAGACGGAGATTGTTTCTGTGATGCCACCTGCCTGCCTAAAGCAAAAGGCTTCCTGGAGGCAGATGGCATCACTTAGAACCTCACAGTGATGCTTCTTACTGGTTGTCATAGGCAATGCTTGATAGATAGCAAACACTATTGGATGTTTGAGAAGGTAAAACCAAACACAAAACTGGGAGGAAACGGACACCAATGAGATAGACCACCAGGTGAACCCCATAAACTGCGGTCTTCCACATGGATTTTAACGTAATTGTGATTAAGAAGTTCATAGAGAGCAGGATTTGGGGCAGGGAACTGGAATCTATGTAAAGAAATAGCATGGAAATTCTAAGTGAGAAATTTCCCAGTAGAGGCAACATTTTAATCCACTAAAGGTGGATGTGGGAGTGTGGGCTGGGATCCTGGCTGATGACATAGTGCCACTTGTTTGTTCGAGATTGTCTTCAGGGGTGTGCAGCTGGCCGGTGACTCAGGAAGGAAGCCGAGGTGAACATGGGAACAGGGAACCAGGCTCAGGCTGTGCATATATACAGGTTGTATGCATATACTTCATCTGTAGTTGCTGAGTGACAGTCCAGGGAAGCCCTGGTTAGTAAGCCTTTAGGACAGTGCCTGGAGCAGAGAGAGGTAATCCTGGAATGAGAAAAAGAATGTTCCATTTTTTTAAAAAAAGTTTTCTTTATAAATTTTCCTGCAGTTAATTAGGGTGTCCAGAGAAGTAGTGTATTTTCTGCTTTAAGTTACTTTATTTTAAAAAGCATTCTTTTTCATACATGTATATATTGTACAGTCACCCCTAATCTCTTTCCTGTTTCCTCTAGTACCCCCTGCTGCCCCTGCCTTCTCTGTAGCTAGCCCCCTTTCTGCTTCCATGTCTATATAGGAGAGGGAAACACGCATTTTTTGTCTTTTGTTACTTTTCTTGATCCCCTCTCCATAGACTGCTTCTTTTCCCCAAAAATCAAATACTAAATTCTAGATTCTGCATTTGAGAGAAAACGTGATATTTGACTATCTGAATCTTACTTCTGCGAAGTAGCATAATCTCCTTCCTCTTTAGCCCCCAAACCTCCTCTCTCCTGCTTTATCTATGTATCTGTTGATGGACATCTAGGCTGGCGCTGTCTCCTGGCAGACAGTGCTGTGGGCATTTCTGTCCTATTGCGGGTAGACTGTCTCAGTGGAGCACTGTAGCTGGGTCACATGGTGGGTCTGTTTAAGATTTTTGAGGAATCACCATTCTGATTCCTGATAATGGCCGTACCGGTTTACATTCCCATAGTCTTTCCCCTGGACCTTCACCATCATTTACCCTTTCTATGCTTGATGATAGTTGTTCTGCCTGGGGTGAGACAGAATTTCTGTATAGTTTTAGTTATGTTGATTTTTTGTTTTTAAAATTTGAGACAAGATCTTGCCAGTAGACCAGGCTGGCCTAGAACTTACAGTGATCCCCTGCCTCTGTTTGCCAAGAGCTAAGATTAAAGGGCTACGCCATCACACCATTTTCTGCCATGTATTTATTAGCCATTTATAGACTTTCCTTCGAGAAATACCCATGCAGTTGATTTGCCTGTTTGCTAGTTTTGTTATTTCCTCTTTTGAATTTATCGTTTGAAACTAAGCATTCCAAGTATTAATCTACTGTCTGATTTCCAGTTGGCTGAGATTTTCTCTCATCCTGTGCAGTTGTCCTTGCTTTGCAGAAGCTTTTCATTTCCATGAAATTCCACTGGTCAGTTCATACCACTATTTCTTTTTCAGAATGTCCTTTTCCTGTGTCCTTGCCTTTACCCGTAGCTCAAAGGATTTTCCTTTAGCTGTTCCAAGGTTTCAGGTCTTTGATCCATTTAAAAAATAAAAAATAAATTTTATTTTTAATTGATGTCATTACAGAGCTGGAGATGTGTCTGAAGTTTTCCTCTTCTGCATGTCAGTATCTAGCTTTCTTACAACAGTTTGTTGAAACTCTTAGCACCTTGGTTAATTAACATCAGGTAATGGTTGCAGTGTGGACTAGGGTCTAGACTCTTCACTGCACTGGTGTGCCTGTCTGTTTGGGGGCTGTGCTCTTTGAAGCATTACTGTGGTTTCTGCAGTGGAAACAGGAAGCAGATCCTGTGACCCCCTTCAGCGTTGCTCTTTCTGCAGGCAGTCAGTTGCTTTGGTTACTTGGAGTCTTTTGTGTTTTCGTATGACTTTCAGGCTTTATTTTTATTTCGGTAAAGAGTGGCATTGGAATTTTGATAGGGATTGCATTGAATCTGTCCATTGCATTTCTAATCCCACCATTTCATAGCCATTAGTTTTTCCCGTCTCAGCATCGGAGGTCTTCCCATATTCTAGACCAGTGGTCTCAACCTTCCTAATGCTGCGACCGTTTAATATGTCATGTTGTGGTGACCCCCAACCATAAAAGAATTTCGTTGCTACTTCATAGCTGTAATTTTGATCCTGTTATGAATTGTAATGTAAATATCTGACATGTAGAATATCTGATATTTAGCCCCAAAGAAATTGAGACCCACAGGTTGAGAGCTGCTGTTCTAGAGACTTCTTCAAGGTCTTCAGTGATTTAAAGTTGTCACTACAGAAGTCCTTTCTCCTCTTTTTTAAAAATGTGAAGTGGTAATTTTTTTCTTTGTCAGAAAGTTTGTCTTTTGTGTATAGTAAAATTGTTGATTTGTGTATGTTTATTTTGCACCCTACTGCTTTGCTGAAAGTATTTATCAGATCTGTGGGTTTTCTGATGAAGTCTTTAAAAATCTTTTATAGTATTATACTGTTTGAATAGAAATAATTTGACTTTGTTTTTCTATTTCCATTACTTTTATGTTTTTCTCTTGTCTTACTGCTCTATACTGAATAGGAAAACTATCATTCCTGATTTGGGAAGAATGCTCAGGTTTTCTTGCATTTAGTATAATGTCGGGTACAGGTTTGTCATCTTGAGCCTTTGTTGTGTTGAGATGTGTCCCTCTGCCACGTTTCTTTGGGGCTTTGACTCTGAAGGGATGGTGTGATGACCTTATGATTCCTGTCTCTGAATCTGATATTTACACTCACTATTACATTTATGAGTTTGCTTATATTTAACTATCCTTGCATCAAGTATGAAACTAACTTGATCATGGCATATGGTCTTTTGTGTGTGTGTTTTATCGTTTGTATTTTATTGGGAATTTTTATACTTATACTACTTAGGGAATTTCATCTGTTGTGTGTCTGCTGTTGGTAACTGGTTGTGTCTGTTTTATCTGTTTGTTTTTTTTTTCTCATTTTCTGCAGTCACCTTTCTTTCCCTTCCCTCATCTACCATCTTCCCACACATGAGCATCACCCTCCCATCAGAAGAAGTAACGTAAATGCCATGGAAGGAACAGCCGGAACCACAGCTCTTGGTTGACTCCATAGAGCATGTCTGAATGTAAACTAATCCCAGGGTGGTAGGCATGCGCTGGGAAACGCATAGTTACTGTGGGAACATTAACATTAGGGAGGACAGAGGGAGAATCATTGAGGGGAAAGAAGAGCTACATGGCAGCTGTGTATCTCACCCCCTTAGCAACTTAACTCTCCTCATTGCTAACTATATCCAGGAGAGTTCAGACTAGAACTGTACTTTTTGATTTTCTTGATAGGGTCTTGTTACATAGCTCAGGAAGCTTGGTAGAGATTAGCCCAGGCTAATCTGGATCTTGTAATGCTCCTGCCTCAGCCTGCTAAGTGTTGCATTACACATGTTCACATGTATTGTTTGAGGGAAATTTTACTATAAATATTAACTAGTAAATGATAATGAACCCTTGAAATAGCTATAAAGTGACATGTGTGTGTGTATATATATATATATATATATGTATGTGTACATAATGTGTATGTTTATGTGTGTACATACATACACATATATCTGTACATGCACACACACACACGCACGCACACACACATACAATGTGGCACTTTGGAAACATGGTGAAACCTTTAGAAGTTGAATTCTGGTAGAGTGCAGAAAATGTAAGGTGGCATGTCCTTGAAGAGGCTACTGTACGTACACTGTGATCTTAGCACTGGAGAGGCAGAGCTGTGTGGATCCCTGGGCTCACTAGCCAGCAACCATAGTCAAGTTTATATCAGTGAGAAATACTGACTCAAAAAACAAACAAAAGTGGTAGGTGCCTGAGGTTGTGTCCTGACCTCTATAGGAATGCTCATGCATGTGTGCCGCACACATACACACAAAGGCTCGAGTTAAATTGCAGAATACAGAATTGCAAATAGCAGAATGTCAATATTTTAACAACCTAAAACTTTGAGCAGACATTTCTGTGTTGTGAAGAATAAAATGGGAATGTACCAACACATCAACAGGGAGCCCTTTGCTAGGCTCACACTGTCTGAAGTTTTTCTCTAATGAGACCGTAGTGAAATCCCCATGAAGTCCTGGCTCATAGTTCAGAGCTGTTATTTGTGACTCCAAGCAGAAGAGTCTTTTCTGGGGTCTGAATCCTTGGGCGTCCACTCTTTTGGGAGGAAATGGGTTTAAGGTGCAATGCTGTTGTTATTCTGAGCATAAAGCAATGAGCAGGGCCCTTAAGGTAACAGGAAGCCTCACCTCCAGGTTTGTGGGCAAAAGATAGCGGCCTGGTGAGCTCCAGCTGAAGGTTGCTTGGCGCTGGTGGCTTGGAATGCTTGGCATTGTTCCTTTCCTTTCTTCCTTGGGGATCAGGGGATTAAAGGGCTGTTATTAGAACTGATTTATTTCACCTCTTTTATATAGAGCATTTTATCCTCTCTGTCATAAAAAGTAAAGATGCTTTTGTGTTTTCCTTGGGGAAGCTGAAGATGGGAATGTTGAGATCTTTGATGGGCTGTGCGATGGGGGGGAGGCTCTGAGCACAGCTGCAAGATAGCTTGCTCATTTTGGCGCAGTTTCTCTTGTGCTTTGATTCTGTATTTCACCCTCTCATCCTCTTGTTAGTTTGTCCCAGAAAGGCTAAAAGGACATGAAGCCAATACTGAATCTGAGTGTACTTTTTAAAACGGCATTATATAGTAGTCATTGTTCTAAGTGCCCGTCCTGAATTAAATCCTATGATCTTCATGATAACCCACCATATATATTGCTTCCCCTATTCCGCACGTAGTAAACTAACGCACAGAAGTATGATAACTTACTAAAGATCACACAGCTTGTAGGAGGGTGACATGCAATTCCAATGTTCAATCTGTCTCCAAAGTCTGTGCCCATAAGAACTAAACTGCCCATCATGTATTACTTGCCTGCCTCCATCAAGGGAGACTTCCTGTCTGCTGTTGGAAAGTTGTGAAGCCAAATAACAGGTAGTCTCTACCTTCACTGTCTGTGAAGTCTTTTGGGAAAGACCATGTTTAGTGGGCCAGAACCCAAGGCAGAGTGTGACAGAGCTACACAGTGCCTGGCAAGCACACTTTGCTCACATAGTAGGAGGCATGGGCAACAAACCTTGAAAAATGAGTGTTTTTTTCAGTAGATGAAGATGAGAAAATGCTGTAGGCAGGAGGGACAACATCCAGAAATGGGAAAATGCTTGGTCCAGAGTCCTAGCCATGAGACGGCCCTTCAAACAAGATGGAGTAAAAGGCACTTGAATAGGAAGTCATGATGTATTAACATTGCAGGAAGTAAAAATTGAGTGTCTGTGCTGAGACAGGAGGAAATCACTTTGTTTTTTATGTGTAGCCCAGGCTGGCCTCAAACTTGTAATCCTCTTGCCTCAGACAATCAAGTATTTGGATTGTAGGCCTTTGGCTCCGTATCAGGCTCAAATCCAACATGTTTTTTTTCTTTTTTGGATCTGAATGTGGCCCAGTGAAAGCTGAGATCCAAGAGGTCTTTTTAATAGAACTTTTGTCCTGTGAAGTTAGCAAGATCATTCTGGCATCTTCTCTAAGTGGCCCAAGGCGTCCATTTTCTAAATCCCTTCCAAATGAGGCCTGTCTGTTCCTCTCTCTGAATCTTGTGTCATTTTATGCCCTATCCTTTCTAACTCTGCCTCCTTTAATGGCACTGCCCCATTCTCCATCCAGTTTCAGTCCAGTTCCCAAGATTTTCTCCCATCGTGGGAAGAGTGGACACTGCTCCCACACGGGTGCAGTCCAGACACCTCAAGGCATGTTTCAGAGCTCAGCAGAAGGACTGCCTGTCTACAGTCTCAGCCCTCACTCCTGTGCTTATCCACAGTGCATATTGAATTCATAACCACAGTACTTTTGGGGTCCCACAACCTGCATTTTACCAGTAGCACTGAGGCAAAACTCCACTCTGATTGCAACCCATCTTTGCCTTGCTTGTGTGCAGTCCACACTGACCCCAGTGTGTCTTTTATATCATTCTCAACCCATTCATTTAGATTTTGGTGACACTTCCTAAGAGTTCCTTCTGGGAGCCCTTACTGTGTATAGGAAGAGATGTAACACAGAGAAGAAGAGCTTTATTTATTTATTGTTAGTATAAAACCTAGGCTTTAATATTTTTTTTTGTTAGCCGTTAAAATGTTTAGTTCTTGGTGCCCTGCTGTCTCATTATACAAAGGTTGACTCAATAATCCTGAATTTGAACTTAGTCAATGCCCCACTGCAGCCTCTGACAAGATTTTATTGTACCATGTGACAGTTAACATAACTTGCTGGGGTGGTGCTTCCCCAAATTCTCCCTGGCTCCAGGCCGGGAACTTTGCAGCACAAGCCCCCATGGCCCTTCTGCCACACTCTTCCTGTATCTTCATAGTTCCCCACTGTTGCACGTACCTGTAGAGGGACCACTAGGAGTTCCGTCAAGGCTGAACTGTCAAAGGCTCTCTGGTCTGTGTTTCAGGCTCCTTGGAGTGTGGGCAACAGTGCAGAAACATGCCCCATAGGGAGATCAAAGCTTTGATGGCAGATGGATGCAGTCATTGCTTTGCTTAATTAAAATCAGGCTATGTGCCTGCCAGTATGATTAGAGACAAGGGGTAGTTATCTACACACACAGGGTAATGGTGAGCAATTCCTGGCATTCCATCTTTTGGTCCACAGGGCCTTGGTATGCAGGGAGCACTTGCCTGCCTCACCCACTCATGATGTGAGCATATTCATATGCACACCCCCTGCAAACACTTAAAAATCCATGTTTATGGTCAGATAAACTGAGTCCTAGAATACAGACCTGGAAGGGACTTAGAGTCATCATGCCTCCATCCCTTTGAGATGAGAAGCTAAGGTCACAGATACTCTGAGACCTAGAAATACAGAACTGACTGTATTGCTGACTGAGTCCTAGAAATACAGACCTGGAAGGGACTTAGAGTCATCATGCCTCCATCCCTTTGGGATGAGAAGCTAAGGTCACAGTAGCTCTGGGAGAGCTACTGAGGAGCAGAGCCAGTTTCCATGTCACTTCTGTCCCAGAGCAGAGCCATCTTTTGAATGTTAAATGCAAGTTGGTTATTTAGATTCTCACCTATCTACTCCGCACAGGTTCTTATTAATCAGCCACTGTCAAAGAAAGCCTGCCTTCGTTGATGATTTACCCTTTATTGGGTTCTTTTGCTGAAACTTTATATCAGGCCAGTCCAGTTTGATCATCTCTCTGTGTGTGATCCCCAGGTTTCTAATGCCAGTCAGTAGTTCTGAATACTGCTATGTTCCGGGCCCTGTGTGGACATTTTCCTCGGTTGCCAGTTTTAAAGAGTATAATGTTGACTCCGTGTAAATGCTTGTCTCAAAGAGGTGCCTTATGGAAACCTTATCATTTATTTAATGCTAAGGGAAATGTAAGCTGGCATATCCATCACAACTCAGCACTCTTGTTTTTAAAGTCAAAGGGCACAGCTAGAGAAGGTGCCCAAGGATATCCAGAGAGCCACTGGCAGAAAGATTTCCACTCCTATGTGTCGGGTATGATGGCAAATATCTGTATGCTCCCTTGGTAGTTGCTGGGGCGGCAGAGCTAGTTGCCCTGTAGTCCTGTCTCAGCTTTCATTGTCGGGCTTCTAGTCTTGCTTTCCTTTATAGAATTACTCTTCTCTTAAAAAAATTACCTATCTATCCATCCATCCATCCATCCATCCATCCATCCACGTATCCATCCATCCACGTATCCATCCATCCATCCATCCATCCATCCATGTATGCATCCATCCATCCATCCATCCATCCATCCATCCACCCACGTATGCATCCATCCATTCATCCATCCATCCATCCATCCATCCATCCATCTATCTATCTATCTATCTGTGTGTGTGTATGTGTAATATAGTGTCTTGGGGAGAGCATGGGAAGTCAGAGGGCACCTTCCATCTTTACATGGGTCCCAGAGATGAAACTCAGGTTACCTGGTTGCTGAGCCATTTTTTCCAGCCCCTTACCTTAGAGGATCTTTCACTTTCTCTCTGGCCTAGGCTGGACTTGAATTATAATCTTTTTGCCTCAGCTTTCCAATTGCTGGGGTTATAGGCTGCCGTATTTACTTCTTTGCTTTCTAGAAAAAAAGAATTCCCCAGCTGTTGGGGGTGAAGGGATGTTGTTTCTCTCTTCTGCTTGTTTCCTTTGTTCAGAAGTGCAATCTATAAAACGGGACTCATAACTCAAGACCAGTATGTAACTTCAAGCTTTTACACCATGTCCCAATTCCTGAATAATGACTTGGAGGCTGATTATTTATTAAAAAATGTCTAGGCCACAAGCTTTGGCTTGTTCCCCAACTAGCTTGTAACTTATATTAACCTGTTGATACTATTCTATGTCTGCCATATGGCTAGTTACCACTCCTCGGTTTCCTACATCCGACTTCCTCTGAGCCTGAGTGGGGAACCTTTTCCCATGCCTGACTATATCCCAGAGTTTCTTTCTCCCTGCCAGAGGTCCCACCTTCTAAACCTGGCCCAGCTTATTGGCCATAGCTTTTTTATTGATAGGCAGTGCTTCCACACAATCCATAAGAGATTATCCCTACACCAGTCTACTCCCACAGAAAAGCCTCATATCTGCTGAACCCAAGTTGAGCTCTCACTGACTTATGTTAGCCCTTCGTGGTCAGAAGAATTTCATTTAGGTGCATTGCTACTTTCTCAAGAGTCAAGATGATTTCATCTTGATGGTAGCTTATCCATCAGTCCTGGACAATTCCAGCCCTCACAGAAGTTCATCTTGGAGTCTGGTGAGGGTGTTGGTTTAAACATGCTTACTCCCCACTCCCTGCTAAGGCCAGCTCAGCTTTGCCTTCAAGGACTCTCAAATCTCTCCTTGTGGCAGGAACTTCTGAGGCAAATGTTTTCGAGAGCTTCAGGCTGAAGGCCAACATCCCTCAGGTTAGATCGATGTTGGGATTTTAATTGGGTAGATTCTCATTAGCACTAAAGGCTGGGGATTGTGCTGAGGGCGTGTGATGTCTTGTAGCACTGCCTTCCAACGCAACACTCTCATTAAACCATTTGGCTGTAAAATTGGAGTTTAGAAAGTTAGTGCAGCTTCTGAGTTGGAGGTTAGAAGGTTCATGCTTGGTCTCCAGCCCCCTGCTCATCAGTTACTCCGTCTCGGGCGATTGGCCGGCCATATTCTGCTACTGCTTCCCTGTTCTGCGTAGAGGCTTATGCATCGAGACATGTTGGGTCCCCTTGTAAGCTCAGGGACTGGTTTGTTGAGGGTGCTGGCAGTGTTAATATTAGTCAGTCTAGCCAGACTAACTTTCTACAGTAAGATTTGTCTAGCTCATAGTTCTGGAGGTTCCAAGGTGCCTGCACTGGTTCAGTTCTGGTGGAGCCCCTCTCTGCTGCACCACATCATAGCAGACAACAGTGGCAAGAGTCTGTACGGTATGTAGCAAGCAACCACACTGCCAATCAGGAAGCCAGAGCAACTGGATGGAGACTGCTCCAGGCTTTGTGATGAGCCTTTTGCAAGAGCTAGCTACCAAAGGGGTCACTCTGTAGCCTTACAGGGGCCCCAGTGACTCAGTGATCTCCCATTGGGCTTCAACTCTTAAAGGTTCCATCGACTCCTACCAATGCCACCCTGGGGACCGAGCCTCTAACAAACACATGTGCTATGGACTAATTCCATAGTGCCGTTCCATCTAGATCTTAACACTCTGGCGATTCTGGATTAGCTGTATCACCAGTGCCTGAAGTGCACGTGGAAGATTGTCAATTGGCTGAGAAGCCTGAAAATGAGGTCTAAAGAATGAAAGTATCTGTGAGTCTTTTATAATTAAAAGGAATCTTGAGTGGACACAGGCCATTTCAACGCTTCCTCCCCAAAAGGGAGACTTTGAAAAGGAGATTGCTGCTTGACTCTCTTGAAGATCTTAATTTAAGCGCACTCTCCAAACAAAGACTATTTTTGTTGCTGTTATTTTTGGTCTTTATTAGAAATAGAAGTCCTTCGTAGAGAACATAAAAAGGATGTGAGTCGTTTGCAGTCTACTTGTCTACCTGTCTCTGGGGGTGAAATGAGAAGATCAGGGTGCAGAGCTGTGGTATGTAGTCCAGCTCATAGCTAGGCTTGGGATAGAGTAGCTTGGTGGTAGAACCACAGGTCTAGTGGCCAGGCATGAAAGAAAATCACATTTCCCTATTCAGGCAATTATTTTTAATGACTATTGTTTTTAATGAAGGTGTTACCTACCATGTACCACAGGGCATCAGTCTAATAGCTTTGCTTAGCTATGTTGTGTTTAGAGCATTGTTTCTCAACGTGCCTAATGCCATGACCCTTTAATACAGTTCGTTATGTTGTGGTGACCTCCAGCCACCAAATTATTTTGTTGCTATTTCAGAAGTAGAATTTTGCTACTGTTATAAAAAAGAATGTAAACATCTGTGTTTTCTGGTGATCTTAGGCACCCCCTGTGAAAGGGTCATTTGACCACCCTAAGGGGTCACCATCCATAGGTTGAGAAACCACTGGTCTAGAGTATGAGCTTGAGTGACAGCCCAGAGAGAAGAGGAAGGAGGAGCTATGGGAGCTAGGGATGGTTGTCTCCTCCTTTGGGAGAGGTAGGCCCATGGCAGGATGTGCGATAAGAAAAGGAATGTAGGAAAGATTTCACTCCTTACTGACTGAATGAACCTCTCCCTGGTGCCTTTGGGCAGGCCACAGTCTGTAGTACCTTGTTCATCAGCCCTGGTGAGAACAGAACCTACAGTCGAGGGTGGGGAAGGAGGGAGGGGTGGGGCAAGAGATCTAAAGGTCGAAGAGAGGTAGAGAGAACCTTCTTCTAAAGTGACCTCCATTTAACTTTGTCTCCATTCCTTGTGTGGACCTGCATAATGCTTAATAATGTCGCATGCTGGTGCTGTTGTTCATTTTGTCCCACAGAAGACTTCCTGTCTCCCCTTTGGGCTTAATGCATACTAAGAGCCAAGTAGGAATTTCTGATGCTGTTTGTATCAGTTAACTTTGCTATTGTAATTGAATAATTATGATTTGTGAATGGCATGTGAGGGAGCACAGTGGCTAACATTCATGGGTCTCCCAGTGGACTGGACTCTCTTTTAGAAGCACCCTGTGTCCTCTCTTATATCTGCTGCATTTACAAAACCAAGTTGACTGTTTGGAACACAACTGGTAAAAATGAGTTGCTGCAAAAGAAATTGCAAGATAATTCATGAATTGGGAGTGAAGAAAATAACCATAAAAGCTGGAAGGAAAGAAAAGCCACAGAAGAGCTCTGTACTTGGATTACTTATGGCAAATGCCCTTTAGCTCTTTGTTTTTTGTTTTTTTTTTATTTATTTATTTATTTTGATATTTTATTTACATTTTAAATGTTTCCCCCTTTCCAGATCTTCTCTTTGGAACCTCCCTATTCCCTCCCACATCCCCTGCCTCTATGGAGGTATTCCCCCACCCACCCTAACCCTAACCCTAACCCCTAACACCTAACCCCTAACCACTAACCCTAACCCTAACCTTAACTCTCATCTTCCCTCCTTGGCATTCCCCTATACTGGAGCATCTAACACCCTCAGGCCCAAGGGCCTCTCCTCCCCCTGATGGCTAACAAGATCCTCCTCTGCCACATATGTGGCCAGCACCATGGGTCCATCCATGTGTATTCTTTGGTTGGTGATCCAATCTCCGGGAGCATGGGGAAGTCAAGCCAGTGGACACTGTTCCTCCCTCCATAGGGATGCCAACTCCCTCAGCTCCTTCAGTCCCTTCTACAACTCCTCCATCTGGGACCTCACACTCAACCCTACAGTTGCTGTGAAGTGACTCTTGGGTATTCCAAATTTTTAGGCTAATAACCACTTATCAGTGAGTACATACCATGTTCATTCTTTTGTGACTGAGTTACCTCGCTCAGGATGATATTTTCAAGTTCCATCCATTTGCCTAAGAATTTCATGAAGTCATTGTTTTTAATAGTTGAGTAGTATTCCATTGTGTAAATGTACCACATTTTCTGTATCCATTTCTCTATTGAGGGACATCTGGGTTGTTTCCAGCTTCTGGCTATCATAAATATGGCTGCTATGAACATAGTGGAGTATGTGTCTTTATTACATGTTAGAGCATCTTCTGGGTATATGCCCAGGAGTGGTATAGCTGGGTCCTCAGGTAGTATTATGTTCATTTTTCTGAGGGTCCGCCAAACTGATTTCCAGAGAGGTTGTATCAGTTTGCAATCCCACCAGCAATGGAGGAGTGTTCCTCTTTCTCTGCATTCTCACCAACATCTACTGTCACCTGAGTTTTTGATCTCAGCCATTCTGACTGGTGTGAGGTGCAATCTCAGGGCTGTTTTGATTTGCATTTCCCTGATGACTAAGGATGTTGAACATTTCTTTAGGTGCTTCTCGGCCATTCCAGTTTCCTCAGTTGAGAATTCTCTGTTTAGCTCTGTTCCCCATTTTTTGATAGGGTTATTTGGATCTCTGGAGTCTAACTTCTTGAGTTCTTTGTTTTTATTGGATATTAGCCCTCTATCTGACGTAGGATTGGTAAAGATCTTTTCCCAATCTGTTGGTTGCAGTTTTGTCCTATTTACAGTGTCCTTTGCCTTACAGAAGCTTTGTAATTTCATGAGGTCCCATTTGTCGATTCTTGATCTTAGAGCACAAGCCATTGGTCTTCTCTTCAAGAACTTTTCCCCTGTGCCCATGTGTTTGAGACTTTCCCCCACTTTCTCTTCTATTAGATTCAGTGTATCTGGTTTTATGTGGAAGTCCTTGATCCACTTGGACTTGAACTTTGTACAGGGAGATAGGAATGGATCGATTCATTCTTCCACAAGTAGACCGCCAGTTGAACCAGCACCATTTCTTGAAAATGCTGTGGTTTTTCCACTGAATGGTTTTAGGTCTTTTGTCAAAGATCAAGTGACCATAAGTATGTGGGTTCATTTCTGGGTCTTCAATTCTATTCCATTGATCTACCTGTCTGTCACTGTACCGATACCATGCAGTTTTTATCACTACTGCTCTATAGTACAGCTTGAAGTCAGGGATGCTGATTCCCCCAGAAGTCCTTTTATTGATGAGAATAGTTTTTGCTATCCTGGGTTTTTTGTTATTCTATATGAATTTGAGAATTTCTCATTCTAAGTCTATGAAGAATTGAGTTGAAATTTTGATGGGGATTGCATTGAATCTGTACATTGCTTTTGGCAAAATGGCCATTTTAATTATATTAATCCTGCCAATCCATGAGCGTGGGAGATCTTTCCATCTTCTCAAGTCTTCTTTGATTTCTTTCTTCAGAGACTTGAAGTTCTTGTCATACAGATCTTTCACTTGTTTGGTTAGAGTCACACCAAGATACTTTATATTGTTTGTGACAATTGAGAAGGGTGTTATTTCCCTAATTTCTTCCTCCGCCTTTTTATCTTTCGAGTATAGGAAGGATACTGATTTGCTTGAGTTAATTTTGTATCCAGCCACTTTGCTGAAATTGTTTATCAGCTGTAGCAGATCTCTGGTGGATTTTTCGGGTCACTTAAGTATACCATCATACCATCTGCAAATAGTGATATTTTGATTTCTTCCTTTCCAATTTGTATCCCTTTGACTGCTTTCTGTTGTCTAATTGCTCTAGCTAGAACTTCAAGTACTGTATTGAATAGATAGGGAGAGAGAGGGCAGCCTTGCCTAGTCCCTAATTTTTGTAGGATTGCTTCCAGTTTCTCTCCATTTAGTATGATGTTGACTACTGGTTTGCTGTATATTGCTTTTACTATGTTTAGGTATGCTCCTTGAATTCCTGATCTTTCCAAGACTTATCATGAGGGGATGTTGAATTTTGTCAAATGCTTTTTCAACATCTAACGAGATGACCAAGTGGTTTTTTTCTTTGAGTTTGTTTATGTAGTGGATTACATTGATGGATTTCTGGGTATTGAACCATCCCTGCATCCCTGGGATGAACCCTACTTGATCATGGTGAATGATTGTTGTGATGTATTCTTGGATTTGGTTTGTAAGAATTTTATTGAGTATTTTTGCATCGATATTCATAAGTGAAATTGGTCTGAAGTTTTCTTTTATTGTTGGATCTTTGTGAGGTTTTGGTATCAGTGTAACTGTGGCCTCATAGAATGAATTGGGTAGTGTTCCTTCTGTTTCTATTTTGTGGAATAGATTGAAGAGTATTGGTATTAGGTCTTCTTTGAAGGTCTGATAAAATTCTTCACTGAAGCCTTCTGGTCCTGGGCTTTTTTGGTTGGGAGAGTTTTAATGACTGCTTCTGTTTCTTTAGGGGTTATGGGACTATTTAGATAGTTTATCTGATCCTGATTTAACTTTGGTATTTGGTATCTGTTTAGAAACTTGTCCATTTCATCCAGATTTTCCAGTTTTGTTGAATATAGGTTTTTGTAGGATCTGATGATTTTTTGAGTTTCCTCAGAATGTGTTGTTATATCTCCCTTTTCATTTCTAATTTTGTTGATTTGGATACTGTCTCTGTGCCCTTTGATTAGTCTGGCTAAAGGTTTACCTATCTTGTTGATATTCTCAAAGAACCAGCTCCTGGTTTTGTTGATTCTTTGTATAGTTCTTTTAGTTTCCACTTGGTTGATTTCAGCCCTTAATTTGATTTTTTCCTGCCTTCTACTCCTCTTGGGTGTATTAGCTTCTTTTTGTTCTAGAGCTTTCAAGTGTGCTGTTAAGCTGCTAGTATATGCTCTCTCCAGTTTCTTTTTGGAGGCATTCAGATCTGTGAGTTTTCCTCTTAACACTGCTTTCATTGTGTCCCATAGGTTTGGGTATGTTGTACTTTCATTTTCACTAAATTCTAGGAAGTCTTTAATTTCTTTTTTTATTTCTTCCTTCACCACGTTATCATTGAGTAGAGCGTTGTTCAGCTTCCATGTGTATGTGGGCTTTCTGTTGTTGTTGTTGCCATTGGCGACCAGCTTTATTCCTTAGTGATCTGATAGGAAGCATGGGATTATTTCAATCTTCTCATATCTGTTGAGGTTTGTTGTGTGACCAATTATATGATCAATTTTGGAGAAGGTACCATGAGGTGCTGAGAAGAAGGTATATTCTTTTAATTTAGGATGAAATGTTCTATAGATATCTGTTAAATCCATTTGGTTCATAGTATCTGTTAGTTTCACTGTGTCTCTGTTTAGCTTGTGTTTCCAAGATCTGTCCATTGATGATAGTGGGGTCTTGAAGTCTCCCACTATTATTGTGTGTGGTGCAATGTGTTCTTTGAGCTTTAGTAAAGTTTCTTTTATGAATGTGGGAGCCCTTGCATTCAGGGCATAGATGTTCAGAATTGAGAGTTCTTGGTAGATTTTTCCTTTGATGACTATCAAGTGTCCTTCCTTATCTTTTTTGATGACTTTTGGTTGAAAGTCAATTTTATCCGATATTAGAATGGCTACTCCAGTCTGTTTCTTGGGGCCATTTGCCTGAAAAATTGTTTTCCAGCCCTTTACTCTGAGGTAGTGTTTGTCTTTAACACGGAGGTGCGTTTCCTGGATGCAGCAAAATGCTGAGTCCTGTTTATGGATCCAGTCTGTCTGTCTATGTCCTTTTATTGGGGAATTGAGTCCATTGATGCTAAGAGGTATTACGGAATAGTGATTGTTGCTTTCTGTTATTTTCGATGTTGTTTTTATGTTTGTGTGGCTATCTTCTTTTGCGTTTGTTGAAAGATTACTTTCTTGCTTTTTCTTAAGTGTAGTTTCTCTCCTTGAGTTGGCGTTTTCCATCTATTATTCTTTGTGGGGCTTAGTTTATGGAAACAAACTGTGCAAATTTGGATTTGTCATATAATATTTTGGTTTCACCATCTAAGATTATTGAGAATTTTGCTGGGTATAGCAGCCTGGGCTGGCATTTGTGTTCTCTTAGAGTCTGTATGAGATCTGCCCAGGATCTTCTAGCTTTCATCATCTCTGGTGAGAAGTCTGGTGTAATTCTGATAGGTCTGCCTTTCTATGTTACATGCCCTTTTTCCCTTACTGCTTTTAATATTCTTTCCTTATTTTGTGTATTTGGTGTTTTGGCTGTAATGTTATGGGAGAGATTTCTTTTCTGGTCCAGTCTATTTGGCGTTCTGTAGGCTTCTTGTATATTTATGTTCATCTCTTTCTTTAGGTTAGGGAAGTTTTCTTCTATAATTTTGTTGAAGATATTTACTGGTCCTTTAAGTTGGGAATTTTCACTCTCTTCTATACCTATTATCCTCAGGTTCTATCTTCTCTTTGTATCCTGGATATCCTGGATGTTTTGGGTTAGGAGCTCTTTGCATTTTGTGTTTTCTTTGACTGTTGTGTCAATGTCTTCTATGGTATCTTCCACACCTGAGATTCTTCCTTCTATCTCTTGTATTCTATTGGTGATGTTTGCATCTATGACTCCTGATTTCTTTCCTAGGTTTTCTAACTCTAGGGTTGTCTCCCTTTGTGATTTCTTTATTGTTTCTATTTCTATTTTTAGTTCCTGGATGGTTTTGTTCATTTCCTTCATCTGTTTGATTGTGTTTTCCTGTAATTCTTCAAGGGATTTTTGTGTTTCCTCTTTAAGGGCTTCTAGTTGTTTACCTGTGTTCTCTTATATTTCTTTAAGGGAGTTATTTATTTCCTTCTTAAAATCTTCTATCATCATAATGAGATGTGATTTTAAGTCTGAATCTTGCTTTTTCTGGTGTGTTGGGGTATCCAGGGCTTGCTCTGGTAGGAGCACTGGGTTCTGATGATGCCACATAGCCTTGGTTTCTGTTCCTTGTGTTCTTGCCCTTGCCTTTTACCATCTGGTTATCTCTGGTGTTAGCTGGTCTTTCTCTCTCTCACTGTGGCTTGTCTTTCCTGCAAGCCTAGGTGTCAATACTCCTTGAAGACCAGTTCTCTCTGAGAGGAATTTGGAGAGCTGGAGTACAAGGTCAGCTCTGGGGTGCAGACAGAAACCAGAAGGATCTAGTACCCAGCTGTCCCTTGTTTCCTGTGTCCTGACGGCTCTGCTAGAGCCCCTCTTGGTCCAGTGAATTTGAAAAGAAGTGGTGGTCTTGTCTGTGCTTAAAGGTGTGTTGGCACTCCTGGGATACCAGCTCTCTCCTGGCACTATTTGAGTATGGAGCCCTGTGTCACAGGATCCGCTTCTAGGCCTCTGAAAGAATCCAGAAACTCACTCCTCAGTCCCTGTGTCCTGGGTATTCCAGGTGGGTCCCTTTGGGAAGACAGGCTTGACCACACTCCTGGGATGCTATCTTCTCCCAGCACTATTTGGCTATGGAGCCCTGGTGGCCCAGGCAGAGGTCTCCTGCCACCCTTTTGCTCTTAATTCACTTGAAAGGGTGCAAGATGCAGAGGCAGAGCCAACATGCTTCTTGTGCCAGGGATATTGTAGAAAGCGATTCCATCGGCTTCCACCTACAGGAACGACCTCCAAGCTAAATCAACATGCAGTGAATAAATGTATGTTTATGCTTTCTAGTAATGTTAAGGTATGTACATATTAGTTTCAATGGCTCCTTGCTTTAACATCTGTTTTGATTAATGTTACAGCTTTTGTTGGGCCTGATTGTATTGATAAAAAGTCTTTTACTAGAAGAAAATCACTGAAGCCAAATAAGGTGTTAGTTGCCCCTTCATGTGGGTTGGTGCCTGTGGTGTGACTTGTGGAGACTCATCTCAGGAAGTGTCTATGAAGTAACCACGTGATTAACAGATCACACTATCTTAGTATAGGTCTCCTTTTTTCCCCAGCTACTGGGTTGGGTTAGCTTTTAACATGTCAAATATTCTTAGAATTCAGGGGACTGTACCAGCCAATGCTTTAGTGCCCTATTTTGAGCATTCTGAAAATTTATGTGTAATAACCCCGCCCTTTGGTTACTGTTCACCAAAGAAATTTGTTTGTTTTTCTGATGATCCAATCCTCTGAAAACAGTAATGGTAGACATGCATGTGTGTTCACATATACTTACATAGGTTATGTTCAAAGAAGCAAGTCTTCAGATGTGCAGTGTGGCAAGGACTGTGTTGAGTCTAAGGACCAAGAAAACTCATCATGTGCTCATTAACTCCAGATGACCTGGGAATGTCCCTGATGGAGTCATACATCCCTAGCTAAGAGAAATGGGGTAGTGGAGGCCATTGTGAAGGATGAGAGCAACAGGTGAGGATCCCAGTAGAAAAAGCAGACCCAGAGGAGTAGGAGTGGGGGAATTCTGCAAGTGAATGAGAATAATAATAATTTGGAGTGGTTTGCTTTCACATTATATTCATTTGTGTCTGTCTGGTTTTATTCTCAGAAATAAGTCCAATAATTAAGAAGGCCTCCATATTGCTAGCTGACACATGAAGACATGTATGTAGAGCCAAGGTGAATCACCAAGTTATGAAAGCCAGAGCTCCAAGCCCACATTCTGGTGCCCCTCCAGACGGTGTTGCATCTCGCTACATCTTGTGTGCATGCGCACACATGTTCACACACATACACGTAGACATACTAATTGAATCCCATGCCATTAGGTCAGGTCTCCTTCCTGAATCAACATGTTGTTAGTAGATGTTGAGACACAGTTCTTACCTTGGGCAGCCTGGGATTCCCATCTTTTAGGCCTGTAAGCAGTGTCTAGGAGCACTACAGAGGCTGGAAGAGTCTCAGGAGTTCAAAGTCACCTTTGGCTACATAGTGATCTTGAGACCAGCCTGGACTACTGTGGGTCTCCCCACCCTCATGGGTCATCAGCTGATTTAGTCCACAATGGCAAAGGGAGTAGAGACTCGGAACACGGTATTCAAAGGGAGCATAGACGTTGAGTGAATGACCACACCAGGACATCTCGTCAGTAGGCATATCAACTATACTTAGGGTGATTGAAGGCTTATAAAGTTTTGGGGAACTGAGGGTAGGGACATCCAAGATGGGCAAAGGTCTTTGACTAGGGGCTTAGGGTACTTGGAATCCCTCATTAGCGTGGGGAAGCATTTCAGGAATCTCAGGTGCTGGCTGAACAGGTTTTGGCAGGAGAAAGGAAACTGATCTATAAACTAATTGAGGTTATGTGACATTCCTCACTAAAGGCAAGTGTTGGAGCTTAGACTACCTCAGACAAGGTCAGAGAAGGAGAAACTCTGATAAGGGAATCGTCCATTATGCACTGAACCCCAGAAGGCTATCTAGTCAATGGTAGATTTCTACCTTAATTAGCAGTTTTTCCACACACTACATGAGAACCTGTCTCAAACAAACAAACAAACAAACAGAAAAAAACAATCACTCAAAACCCCCAAACCACAAAATCTATTTGTTGGATTTTAGTATATACAAAGCTCTGATAGACTTCAGAGATATGTATGGTAAGGAACAATTTCCTAACCTCAAGTGGATGAGGACTTTCAAATCATTGAAAACAAGCCAGTGGGAAATTTTTTAAATGTGTAAGTCTTTTGACACTCATCTTATCCAAGGTAGAGTCTCTGACCGCTCCCTGTAAATCTGGGCTGACCTTAGTTACTTGCTTACAGCCAACAAAATACAACTGAATAGGTAGTTTCTGAGGCAAGCTCAGGCCAGGCTACTGCTTACTCTGAGAGATACTAGCTGCTAAGAAACTTATTGGCCAGATCTAGACATGCTGGGGAGGCCATGTGCTGGCATGCTGGCGGCAGCTCCAGCTGGGTTTTCAGTTGTCAGCCAGCATCATCAGCTAGCTCACTGGATCTTGAGTGAGATATCCTGGACACCCAGCTGAGTGTAGTCTTCAAAGGGCATAGACCCAGCCAGCAGCATACTGTGACTGTGTGACAACACCAAGTGTGAACTGCCCAGCCAAGCCTCTCCATACTTCCAGGCCACAAGTAAAATGGGGTTTAGATTCTAGATGCCATGAGTTGTGTAGAAATTATAATTAGAAAACCGGTGTCTCAAAAGAAGAAGTAAAAAGGCTAGTATGGATAGAGCTCAGTGGTAGGGCACTTGCTTAGCCTTGTTTGCATAGCATAGAATGCTTGAGGCCTTAGGAGCTACTGTCAGTAACCCATACAGGGATACACACATGTGCACGTGCGCACGCACGCATGCACGAATGCACCATCTCAGCTCTGATTCAAAGAGAATAGCAACTTATGGGATTCAGTAGAGAAAAGACTTAAATTTTGAGAGAAGTGCTTGAATGTTTCAGTGTAGCTGTGAGTTCTGAGCACACCTCCCCATTTTTCTTTTAATTGGTCTTTGGGAAGCAGAAAAGGAGAAGGAAAGGAGAATTCTCTAAAGGAGAGGAATTAGATTTTTCAAGCTGTTCTAGACTCAATACCTCCAACCCCCTGTGTACTACTGCATATCCATCCACCCACACACACACACATCGTTCAAATCAGAAACCGGATTAAACAGGAAGTTTCCGGCTCTCTCATGGAGCACACTGCACTCAGCGTGAAAGCTAATAGTGAAGTTTGCCCTTAATTTACGCTTGGCATCTCAATGGTTAAATGTTTGCAAAAGTCTGCTTTGGTTTTGTTTCAGGAGGGTCCTGTGCAGGTGACTGTGCCAAGCAAAGGGCTAAGGTAAAAAGAGTGAACGGTCCACTGTTGAAGGAGAGAAGCCATATCTGCTCTGAGAAGCAAGTGAAGTGGGAGCATGAGGGGCAGTGGGAATGGACTCCCATGGCAAGAACACGGCTGCCCAGAGACAACAGTGTTCAATTCTGGAGCTCTTATCTCAACATTGCTTTTGATTTTCCAGAAACATGCAGATGGGAGCCTTCCTTTTCCTCCACAGGAGAGAAATAGGGAAGAGAGAAGCCAGTGGCGAGTGCAGAAACTTCATCTTGTTGGGAAGAGTCAGGAAAACAGTGTGGTCTCCCTTTAGACCCGTCTGCCCCAAAGAGCAAAATCTTTTCATCCTCACCAAGAACTGGCCTTCTTCTTCTCTTGCTCTGCCAACTCAGGCTGAAGTCACGAGGCTTCCACAGGGGCAGCTAGCAGGATCCCTTCTGAGAGGCAAGGCATTCCTGGGGACTATTTTTTTTAATGGGTGTTTCTAATTTTCAGTTCTTTTTCAAATGAATAATCTTACTTGTCCATGTTAGCTGGTTGCTTCTCTTTGCAGGGACCCGCAGGGGCCATTTCCCACCTCATTAAACCTGTGAAACAGCTGTTACAAGGATTGCTGAAGGATCTCTTTCCTCTCAAAGAGGGGATGAATGGCAGAAACTTGATTAAGATTCAAGGCTCACATTGACAGGTCTATAGTGAAGCTTATTCTTTGACTGAGGACTGTCCCAGCATCCTGCCAGGAGGCAGCATTCTTCAACTGAGAACTCTACCTGGCTTTTCACAGACACTAAGTCACTGGCATGCTCTCACTTTCAAGTTGGGAACAACTCTGTGAGGCCCAGAAGGGTTTGCCCCTGCTCAGCTATGACAGTCAAGTTTGCTCCTGAGTTTATGTTTTAGATGTAGAATGGAGAACAGAGAAAGCATGATTCGTGGGATTCTCAGGCTGCTGGGCAGGCATTTGGAGTTAGCTACTTTGCAGACATTCTCAGAGCTAGTCTGTTGAACGTTTTGTGAAACCCCTTAAGCGTGCAACTTAAGGACACCCCCTTGACTGCTCTAAGAACTTAGTGTATTTTTGAATAAACAGTCATGGGATTGTGCCTCTTTGCTACTGGAAGAGGATTTACAGATGACTTAAGCTAGCTCCCTGTGATCTATAGGGGAAGAATTGGGTTTTGTTTATTGCAAGGTCACGTGGCATATGAGAAGACTATACCTGCCTGAAGATAGAGGTGGGATGAGGAAGAGAGGAGGCTGGTAGGATGCTTAGGTTTCTATATAAGGTAGGTAATTGCTGTAGACATTTGTCTTAAGACTTGTCTCTAAACACATATTAGAATGCAATAAGAAAATGATTTAGAAAGTAGACAAAGGATTGATGAGGTAGTTCAGTCCATAAAGTGCCTACTGTGCAAGCAGGAAGACTTGAGCTTGATCCCCAACACCAGGGTGAAAGTTGGCTGTGGTGGCACATTCTTGTAATCCCACTGAGGGGGGATGAAAACAAGAGAATCTCAGGATTACAGACCATCCAGCGTAGCCTAATAGGTGAGCGCCAGCCCAGAGACAGATAATATCTCAAAAATAAAAAAAAAAAAAATGAAGTGAACGGTCCTTGAAGTCCAGCATTCGAGGTTAACCTCTGGCCTACGGTACACACACATGCATGCGTTTTTCCCCATACACACGAACATAAACATGTACACACACTGCACATACAAACCTGCACACGGAAAATAATCTTTTAAGGCAGATGAATGGTTTGGAAAAACACTTCACCCGAGAAGATACACAGATGACCAGTAAATACTTGCAACAGTGCCCAGCATCATTAATCATAAGAAAAATGAAAATAAATGAGGTACTACAGGTAACTATAAGATGGCTAATGATTAAAAGCCTGGTCATATCAGGTGCAGGTGAGGACATTGGGGAGGAGGGACTTTCTTGCCCTGCTGGTAGAAATGCACGGTGGAATGGCTATGCTGACAGACAGTTTAATAGTCTCTTAAATGTTAAACATTCACTTACCGTAAGATCCAGCCATTACCTGAGAGACATGAAAGCATATTTCTATGCAGAGACTCATATATGGGTGTTCATGGCACTGTTAACAATATCGGACAGGTATGGAAGCAAGCAGCTGCCTTTTGACAGTACCTTGAAATCCCACCAACTAGTCAGATTTGGTAGAGAAATGGGTCAGACTGGGAACATCTGTTTGGGCCAAAATACCAGCTTGATTTGGGGGTGTATGTCAGAATGTGATTAAAGTAAATATTTTCTTTGGCAGTAGAACTGGCAGTCCTTTTCTCTTAGTCTTCTTGTTGGGCTATTTACTGATGGGATGACGATGGACTGAGGTTTGTGTTCTTTCTAAAAACAAAAGCTTAAAAAGAATACACAAAATTCCAACCATTTGCTCTTTTTATTTATACCAGTATTAAAATAAACATTACGGAAGTAAAGATGCCAATGGTCATTATTGATCTCTTGAAGGCATCAGGCCAGATGATCTTATGGCTAGAATTCCTTCTAAAAAGACAAAGCAGTGTTTCCAGGGAGGATGGGGTGACTGTGTCCGGTCTATGACATGATTAGGCATTTCGTGATATGTGCTTTTGTAATCCACCTTTTAGCTCCTAGTGTATGGAGATACAGGAAAGAAGACATGATGTAGTCTTGTCTTCAGAAACCTTTTCAGCGCAACAGAGCAAGGGAGATATGACTGTACAGGACAGTCTGGAATGATGAAGGCCATGGTGAAGTCAGCCATCGTCATCCTAGATACCACTAGGAGAGAACAGGAGCAGAATCCTTAAGAATGAGTGAGATTTGGTCTGGAAACACTTGAACATTTTCTTTTACTCTAGATGTCTCAGCATGGCTTTTTTCTAGAACTAGGAAAATTATCACTCTTCCTGCCCCATTGTTTGTGGTACAGTTAAGGAAAGATGACCTCAGTATGCAGTTGTATGTTGATTACAGTGGCATATGTTATAAGTGTAATCATTCTGCAGTGAGGGTCAGTGCAGATTCCAGAACTGCAATGCTCACATACTTCTTAGGGAAATGCAAAACCTGCACGGTCACTTAGCAATCCCTTAAAACGTTAAATTTACACCTTCCATGTGATCCAACCTTTCCACTCCTAGGTATTTTCTCAAAAAATATTAAATTATATATTTATGCCAAGACCCACAGATGAGTATTCATGGCAGTTATATCTGGCCCGGACTCTCAAGCTACTTACCCCTGTGACTGGGCAAATCACAGACTGGATCTCTTGAACTTAGATTTCAAAACTCTTGTGAGAGGTCAGTCTGTGTGTCAGTTCCATCTTAGCTCTCCCTTTCTGTGCTGTGTTAGGGGCTTCTGGGCAGGAAGGAGCATTGCCAGTTTGTCCTTCCTGGAGAGAGAGATTTACCCTCATGGAACACAGAAGCTGTTCTGAAAGGGACGGCACTCACTGTAAGGCTAGGCAAAATCGTGGGACTGAGAGCTTTGTCAGTCTCTAGAAGTCCTCTGGTGGGAATTGTACTTAAAGCTGAATTAGAAAATGAATATCAGCTCCCTGGGAGCAAGGACTTTAGCCCCTTCCACATTTGATCCTTCTGCTACTGTCCCTCAGCAAGTCCCTTTAATTATATGGGTGGGGTCCTGCCGTCTATCTGATGGCTATCGAAAGGAAATACAAGCTAGGGCTAGAACTCATGGTGCTTTGAATTGTCCTGGTTCCTGTCTTCCTAGCATCTAGAATTAGTCAATGTCACCAACCCCCATGTTTGGAAAGGAACTGGCTCTCCCCACCTCTTTCTTCCACCATCCCTTCAATCCAATCCCTTGAGACAGACCCTTCTGATCTGAGAGGACCCCAAGAATACCCAGCAGCATTACTTGAAGGAATAACAGAAATAAGGAATGAGAGAGGCACGGTACTGTGTTTTCTTTCCTCTACCCCATCCCGTGGCACCTGAATGCTTGCTTTGTCTGGCTCCTGGAGTGCCCAGCATTGAGAACCATTCCTGGAGCAGACCTGGAGTGCCACAGGTCCCTCCAGACAACTCTGGGAATGCAGGTGCCATAGGATGAATTTCAAGGTTGAAGTTATCATCGTAAAAGAGGAGACAATCTGAAAGAAGTATGTATGAGGGCGTGTATATGTGTGTATGTATGTGTGCTTGCATATGTGGATTGTGTTCATGCTGTGTGCACTGAGTGTGTGGGTGTGAGAACCCCTATATGATCATGTAAAGCCAGAGCATGATGTTAGGTATGTCTTTCATTGAACCAGAAGCTTGCTATTATGGCTAGTTTGTCTGACCACATGTCTCTCTGCCCCTTAAAGTTAGGGTTACAGGCATGTGTGGCAGTGTGGCTTCTTATATTGGAACTGGTGGTTCAAACTCGGGTCTGCATTCTTGCACACGTGCACCTTTACCCACTGAGTCAGCTCCCCAGCCCTAGAAGGGCTTGATTTCAGACATGGGTAGCACCAGTAGCGTTTCTATTTTGTCCCTCCGCTCTAGGGCTTCCACCGCTTTCATTTTTCTGACAGGCCTGTCAGATGCATTCTCTTTCCTCGCCCAGAGTATCCTCTTCCCATCTCATTTTTCCAGAGTACCTCCACATGATGTACTGTGTAGAGTTGGTATCTACAAACATCTGTTATGTAAACTTGGTGCCTATACATGTCACCAGTGTATAGGTTTGATACACATGGCCTAGTAGTATTGATAAGAAGGCTATGAACAAATAATCTATATTCTTCTCCACAGTTTTAATATTGTAGTAATTGGTTGGGTACCACATATTTTTCAAACAGAAACCCTATGTGCCCATACTCACACCTGATAGCAATCATACACTCATAGAGAGACAGACACACACACACACACACACACACACACACAAAATGAAATTTAAAAAGGATTTTAAAAGCTAGTACTTTAGAAATAGTATTGTTAGGTAGTAGCAAAAATCATAGGGACTTCTCAAAGTGTTCCTTTTCTACTGGAAACAGGTGTTTAATAGGGAAGAGATTATGCAAGACAGCTTGTCCCAGATTCCCCATAACTCTGACTCAATATGGGTTATGGTGTGGCCCTTCTTGTGAGTCTCCTACCTTAGTGTTTTTGCTAGAGGGTCTTGTTGACAGCGCCAACAGATGGATGGGTGGAGGTCATTCTCATGTGCTGCTCTATTCACCCCCAACTCCACCAATACAAATAACAACAAACCATCAACACTCATGTCTAATTCATTTGCTTTGGACATTAGACATTTTGTTACTGATGCTATTGAAGTCTTTGGGGACCTATCTCAATATGTTTCTTTCATCCTGACTTAAATCCAACTCTTCTTGTTTCCTTCTCCATCAAAACACAGTGCCCTCCTTTCCCTTACTGTCAGGGGGTGATGGACAATAAATGGTAGCAATAGTTTCTATGGTAACAACATCTGACTCATCTCCTTGGAAACCTGCATAAAGGCCTTCCATCTCCAGACCAGCTCAGTGCAACTTGGAAGGGCTTTGTTTCCTTGAATGGATCAGCATGGGGGAGCAAGCTTTCCCGGGCTTTGGCCACTACCATTTCCTTTGGCTCCTGATGTGCATGGCATTTTAGATATAGAGTAGGATTCAACCAGAAGTGGGGGATGGAGCAACCCGGAGTGCTTTTCTTGAATTTGGGTATGGTCAGAATGCACTTTCTCTGGTCCAGCACCAGAGTCCCTGCCGATTTAGCCAACAGACATCTCACTCTTTTGGATGCTCATGTGACTCAACCCAGCCCCCCACAGTGAGCATCTATGAATAAGAATAAAGAATATTCCATCAGAACACAGATGAGCCGGACATTTTGGCATGGTCATGAAGAGAATCCTGAAATTGAGCACTGTGGGGCAGCTTGTCAGAGTCCTTTTCATTATAGAGTCCTTCCAATCGGGCAGTTTGTTCCTTGAATGGAAGTAGAATGGTTTCCAGCAGCTAAGAGGATTACTCCACACCATCCACACCAAACAAGAACCACCAACGTCTCCACTGTGTCTTATATTATGCAGATCATTTCTTCATGCATGAGCTCATCTGCTCAACTGTTCAACACATTTTAATTTGAAACCACGGTTTCTTGTAATTTGGGATTCAGTAGTGAGAGGGAAACTGGGCCTGGGTCCTATGCTCAATGAAGGTAGGGATAAAGAAAAGGAATGATAATTAGATACTGAAGATGCTTATAAACATTTGACCTAGATGTGCTCTCCAGGAAAAGTGACTGTGCTATTCCTATGTATAATGTCCCCACTGAGTAAGTACCTTCCTTAAAGTAAAGGACAAGGAGTAGTCAGTAAGACCTTTTATATATGAAACAAAGTCTTAGAACTTAAAGGTTTCTGCATAGTTTACACAAACCATTGACAGCCATGGGATGTGACCCTGGGACTTTTGGAGTCAAAGGCCTATCTGTGACTTCATGCTGATGCTCACAGAGTGGATGGCCTTGAGTCTGTCTGAAAAATAATCAGTCATATCCTGTATCAAAGAAACAATGATTACCATCCTGGAGAGTCAATGTCAGCTACTAAGAAGGCTATAAAATAGGTGAAGAAGGAAAAAAAATAGAATTACCGGATTCTGCATCTGGACAACTGAGATAGTTTGTTCTTCTCATATGGACAGTGAACAATGAAAATGCTTTCTTAATGCTCTGCTAAGTCTTTCTGGTGTGTGTGTGTGTGGTGTGTGTGTGTGTGTGTGTGTGTGTGTGTGTGTGTGAAAAATTTAGCCAAAGTAGGTCCTTGTAAGTGTCGATAGATTGAGTCCCCCTTAAATGAACTCTCAGTAATTGGAAGCTAGTTTGTTCTGTAACAGCAGGCCTGAGCACCTGAATTTCCCCCAAATAGCTTGGTACAGTATTGCTGATTGTATATCCAAGTGAAGAGATGTGAACATTACCACTTACCCTGTTCGCACTGGAGGCTCCTGGGTAGGAACTGAGCTGCAAGGTGGTAATTAGAGAAGACAGAGGCATACTTGTGTCAAGCAACGGGGCTGTTAAAGGCAGATAAAGATCTTGGAAAACTTGGGCTCCAGAGGAGGAGCTAGCCAGTGGACTGCACTGCCACCCTGCTGGGCATGAGAGAAATATGAAGGCTTATGAGCACGTGGGAGTCTTTAGTATTGCGTGAGAGATGGATCAGTGGGCCAGTAAAAGGAAGGGGTTGGAGGACTGAGTCTCTTTGTTACAAACTGTGCTATTTTATAGTATGCTGTAGTGTTCTTTGAACATTAGCAGTTTTGCTGTAAGCATGCGTCCCTATAAACTGGGAAGAACATGACCTTTTACCAGTACACTTTGTGGTGTAGGTAGACTTTTGCAGATAAAAAGACTGAGGCTCTCATGGGTGGTAGATGCCTGAGCTAGGCTTTTGCTGGTCCATTTCAGGGTGGGCATTCTATAATGCTGTCAAATGGTCTTCCTCAAAGGGACCTTTAAAAAGCTGTCGGAGCTCAAGGATTAGTGCAGACTACAGCTAGGTCCTTTAGGGCTGTGGGGTCAGGATGGTTCATTGGCATTTGTCAGGCAGATCAAAAGTCCAAGGCCTCAGAGATAGCCTTGAGGAACATCTTATTTTGAGATGGATTCTAGACATCCTGGTTAGCTTAAAGTATCAATTTGACACATACTGGAGTCATCTGAGAGGAAAGTCTTAATTGAGGACCTGCCAAGATCAGATCAGCCTGTGGGCAAGTCTGTGGGGGATTGTCTTGGTTATGAACTGATGCAGGAGGGCCCAGCCCACTGTGGGTAGCACCATGCATAGGCAGGTGGTTTTGAACACTGTAAGAAAGCTGGCTGAACCAGTCAGCAAGCAGTGTCCTCCGTGATTCCTGATGTACTTTGGCTGTGGAGTGAGTTCCTTGGTCAGAGGTGATGCTGTGTAGACTAGCAATCAATTCAGGTTCCTGCCTTGACTTTTCTGTGTTGGACTGTGACCTAGAGTTCTAAGCTAAAACAAAACTTTTCTCCCCCAAGTTGCTTTTCGGTCAGAGTATTTTATTATACCAATAGACATGAAACTGGGACACCGTGCTTATAGACTGGAGAGGTCACCCTCTGCATTTCATTCATTTGTCTTTTTATTTGAGATGGGGTCTTTCTATGTCGTCCAGGCTGGCCTAGAACTTGCAATCCTCTGGCCTCCATAGTGTTGAGGTCACAAGCATGTCCCACCAAACCAGTTCTGGCCTTTTCTATTTCTTCTCCCCTCCTCTCCTCTATCCTTCCTTTCCCTTCCCCCACTTCGCCTTTCCTTTCTTCTGTGTATGTGTGTGTAGTACACGAGTATGTGTGTGTAGTACATGTGTATGTGTGTGTAGTACACGTGTATGTATGCGTAGGCCAGATTCAGCTTCCAGGGTTGCTCCTTAGGAGAGCCATCTGCCTTGTTTTCTTTTTAAATTGTTTTATTTATTTACATTCAAAATGTTGCCTCCTTCACTCCATCTCCCCTCACTTTTCCCTTGAGAAGGTGCTCTCCCTCCCCACAATACCCCTCCCCCATCCCTGGGCATCAAGTCTCTACAGGACTAGGTGCATCCTCTTGCGCTGAGGCCAGACAAGGCAGTCCTCTGCTACGTCTGTGCTGGGTACCATGGACCAGCCCCGTGTATTGCCCCCACAGTTGGGGGCTTAATCTCTGGAACCTCGGTGGGGGGGGTCTGGTTAGTTGACACTGTTGGTCTTCCTATGGGGTTGCCATCCCCTTTGGCTCCTTCAATCCTTCCCCTAACTCTTCCTCGTCTTTATTTTTGAGACAGGATCCCTCACTTGGACCCGAGGCTTCCTGATTCATCGAAGTTGGCTGGTCCACCAGCTCCCAAAAGCCTCCTATCTCTGCCTCTCCAGTGGGAGGATTACAGATGCATACCACCACACCCAATTTTTTCACATGGGTGTTTGGGATTGAACCCAGTTCCTCATACATTCGTAGCCAGATACTTTATTGACTGAACTGTCTCTCAGATCCCTCTGAGAACGTTCTTGGATGGCAATGACTGTTTCACATAAGCCATCAACTGTAGATTTCTCCACCCTCCAGTTCCATGTGGGCCTGCCCAAACAGGTAGCTTCCCACACCTCTCCCCAGGAGGTTTTCTTTTCTCTAATGCAGTGGTTCTCAACCTTCCTGATGCTGTGGCCTTTTAATGCATGCAGTCCCTCATGTTGTGGTGACACATCTCCCCCAGCCATAAAATTATTTTTGTTGCTCCTTTATAACTGTAAATTTGCTGCTGTTATGAATCATAATGTAAATATCTGATATGTAGGATATCTGATATGCAACTCCTGTGAAAGGTTCATTCAACCCCCAAAGGGGTGGCGACCCACAGGTTGAAAACCACTGCACTAATGGCTTCTTCCAACTGTTTTATGCCCAGAGACCTATAAGGCTGGGGAGGAGTGTGGGACACATGGTTCAAAAGTGTATTATTTGCTGATGGAGAGCTCCCTATGGGGGCCACTCCTGTAAGGAGCTGTTCTGGGTCCAATAGCCATGTTCCCTCTAATTTTCTTTCTCCCAAGTTTTCATTGCTGTGTGTAAGGTGCTCACGGGGGTGGGGATGGGGAGCACTGCAACCAGGCAAGGTGAGCACTACATTCAGTAGATCGGAACAAGCAGGGTCAAGTGAATTTTTTGGAAAAATGATTTCTATACACATGATTTCTGCACCCATGAGACAAGCTGCAGTGGGGTGGTGTTGGGGAGGCAAACAACTATGCCTGTGATTATTTTCCCTGTGAGCAAGCAGGTCCAGATGTTGTTAAAGGAATAAGATAAGCAGCAATTGGGTACACCAGAGGATCGGTGATGAGACAGACAAATCATCATCTACCTGGTCCAGCCCACAAAGACATACTAGCACACATCAGTGTGTCTGAGTGAGAATTTGCTCTTCGGCCATCTGGTTTACCTACTAAGCTTAACTGCCCCTGTTTTCTGTACTTTGGCTTCTGAGTTGAATTTAATCTTCTAATGAATTTAACTCCCCTACCAAGGTCTTTGTAAGCATCCTAGCTGCTCATGAGTCCTTGGGAATTCCAGGTGTTGGCCAAAACTACACTGGTTGTGAACCTGATTTAACAAACTATTTCCCCTATAAATAAACTGTCCTTGAGCCCCAGCATGACTCACCTTCCATCCACACATCTGCTCTTCCTTCTAATTCACTTGCCTTCTACCTCTTTGAGATGCACTTTGTTGCCTCTCTTCTTATAAACACACCCACAGATGCACATATGCACACTCAAATGTATGGCTTGCTGGAGTAGCTGGGTCTCCTGACCCTTTAAGATGGATCATTTGCAACAAGAGAGATGGTTTGATTCCCTGTACCCCTTGTGACTAACAACAGTCTGTAATTGCAATTCCAGGAGATTGGATCTGATGCCTCTTCTGATTTCTGTAGGCTCCTGCACACAAACAGTGTATATTTATATGCTCAGGCACACACATAAAATAAAAAATAAAATAAAATCATATTCTTAAAAAGAATGGAGTGGTTGATGATACCGACGTCATGAATTGTTAGGGTCTCTTATGAATTTAGTCTGAGACTTGAAGTGTCAAAGACATAGAGGTTTTGTTTTTTACCTTGTACTCTTAAAAAAACACTTTTTAAAAAATCTTTAGTGTGTGTGTGTGTGTAAGTATGTGACACACACCATACCACACATGAAGAAATTATAAGACCACTTATAGGAGCCAAGGCCCTCCTACCATGTGGGTCTCAGAGATTGAACTCAGACCATCAGTCTTGGCGGCAAACTCCTTTGTTTGTTGAGCCATCTCCTTGGATCCTGACTCTGTCACCGTGAACCAGACATCCAGAGTTGCTTGGGAATGCGTGCCTCCTTAGGAAATGACTTCTTCTAGACAAACTGAAAAATTCCAGTCACTCTATCCATCTAAAGCTTCCACCACATTTGGGACAATCTCTACCCTCCGCCCCTTCATCTTGGAGCCAGCCTCTCCAGGTAGCCCAGGCTGGTCTTGGAATTGTGATTTTTGTAGCTCTGTTGCCTGGGTGCTAATGGACTTTTCTCCTTCCTACAAATTATTTGTGGGTGAAGCTAGCTTTTGTTCAGCCTTTTCCTAAGAATAAATCAGTTATTTATTCTTTCCTAAGAATAAGTTGATTACAGGTGAAAGGGCTAGCAAAGGGGAAATAAAATTATAGAAAGGTGAATGAGCCTAAAGATAATTAAAAATTTAACCTAATGCACAGCCAGTCACCCTTAAATTCGTGATAAGTAGAACATAATCTTGTAGTTGGGGAATTGATTATTAATTGGTTAAGGATTAAGTTATTCATTCATTAATTAGATACCGGGTCTTTCTGTGTGGCCCAGGCTAGCCCGGAACTTGCTTTGTAGCCCAGGCTGGCCTTGATTTTTGGATCCTCCTGCCTTCGCCTCTCCAATGTGAAGAACAGTACAGGTGTTTGCCCCTTTCACACCTGGCTAGAAGGCTTTCTTAGAGAGGGGGCTTGCCTAAGGCCAAGGAGTTGGCATGTGGGAGGGGAACACTGGCAGACTGGGTTTCTCTGATGCTGTCTGTATGTTGTTTTGCTATGTGTTGCTACAAGTAGCTCCGGAGGAGATAGAAAGCCAAGCTCAGTCAAGTCTGGCACACATACTTAAAGATGGTCGCTCCTGCAGGGGTGGTGGCCATCTGCAGTATAGGCCTGGATGGCTGTCCTCCTGCGGTAGATCACCATGAGTGTAGCCTGAGGTTGCTGGACTCAGCTTAATCTTCATCTTTTCAGATTTTTTTTTTCCTTAGTCATTCTTCTTTTTAATCCAAATTTCTGAGAGTATTTCCTGCCATTATCAGGAAATACAAGCTTGCTTAATGGAGCATGACAGATTTATTACCCTGTTTTGTTTTTTCAAATTGTCTATGGACTGTTTCTTGGCTAAATTTTGAGCAAGCCACCCCCTGTGGTTTCCTCTAGAATAATGCTATCTGCATTTCTTTAATACTGGGTGGCTAGTCAGAGCTTTCGACACACAT
The DNA here is from genome assembly GCA_019843965.1 of Rhynchomys soricoides. Lineage (NCBI taxonomy): Eukaryota > Metazoa > Chordata > Mammalia > Rodentia > Muridae > Rhynchomys > Rhynchomys soricoides. The sequence goes on from JADRCH010000010.1 coordinate 595,410, forward strand.
CCTCACTTCCCAGTCTTCTCCAGCCTTCACATGTTTCTTCTGTTTCTGACAAACAGCTCCTCAGCCTGTGACATCACAAACAGCTCAGCATCCTGTGTCATCGCCAAGTATTTATCACAGTGGAATCTCTCTGAGCTTTGTTGCGAACAGGATCCATGTCTTCGTGATTTTATGTATTTTTGTTTTATAGCATTGCTCCCAGGCTACAAATATGACAAATAGACCTACGCTCTAACCCCTCTTCTTACCTGTCATCTTTGTCTTCTGTGGAATCCATCACTGCTCTCTGTTCTCTTTCTGTATCTTTTCTGTTTACCATGATGACACAGTGCTATCTGCTAATCCTGTGTGCATTGATCTCCCCTAACACAGCTTTAAGCTCCAGGTATTTGTGTCTCCTCATGGTCAAGCCCTTGATGTGTACATCAATCATGTACCATTCCTATCTGACCTACTGTGGAAATGAATGATGTTCTGAACATCATGTTCATTCCATGCTGTCTAAATGGACATTTTAAAATAAATAATAATGTCTATATAATATATTTTATATATAATGTATAGTATATAGTTTATGATATAGTATAATATAGAAAATATATAAATAGTATACATATACAATATAACATATTGTATATTAAATATACTATATATGCTTAATATACAATATATAGAATATCTATTTTATAGATAATATTTTACATAAATATATTATATAATTATATATCAATATAATATAAATAATTTATGTAATATAAATGTAATAACAACTAAATAATACATTAAAATGTGCATATTTAGTGGAGGTAAGAGTGCTCACAAAGCAATCTACTACTGAAATAAATCAATCTCTTGTATGACAAAACCTTTCCTGAGTAGACAAGACACACACATCTACTTATCCCAGATAGGGATCCTGTGACAGACTTATGTACAGATATCACCAAAGTCCAATTTGGTAAAACAAAGAGTTTTATTCGGCTTACAGAAATATTGGTGAGGGGGTACTTATAAGATCAGAAAAGACTCAGACAGCTGCATCACCAAAGCCCCAACCCCAGTAGCGGTGATAGCTTACAAAGCTGGGAATGGGGAGCATTTTACAGCCTGCAGGCAGCTAAACAGGTTGGAGATGCCCTTTCCAGGTGCCTCAGTTGGTCTAAACCTCCTCTAGGCGGCTCGGCTGGTTCCTGCTTCTTAGCAGCTGGTCTGGTCTCAGCCTTCTTTGTAGCTCTTTTTCCTCTGAGAATCTTTGCAGCTCAGCTTTACATCTTCTGAGAGGAACTCTAAGCTTTTATTGTTTACTCTGGCAGAGCAGGGCCTAGTGAATCTGGTCAAGTTTCAGGAACTTCCTGAAATGGTTTTGAGTTCTTTACCTTTTCTGCTTAAGGAGCTTTCTGCAGGAGGTTTTAATCTTGGGGGAGATCGTTAGCCAACAGGGTCTTTCCAGTTATCATTAATATCATTAAATACTAGATTAAGTATGAAGGCTTAATGAGATTGGCAGACCCCAATTCATGGGGTTTGGTATGATATTTTCCTGTTTCTGATAGATCTGAGCTGGTTAATTCTATATATTCACTTGACAGTTCTGCATAATACAGAGCCCTTTCCCTGTAATGTCTGTGGGAAAGTTTAGCCTCACTATTGCTGATGTAGACAAGGAAAGGAGATCTCTGATAGGTTGATAGGTGTCTGGTTGTGATTTTCATCATTCAGACTGGCATTTTCCCTGTGGCCACAACCCAGTTGCAGTCTTGTCTTTTCTGAGTTCAATTGCTTTGGGGTGACTGGTTTGAGCAATATTTCCACCCCATTGCAAGACTGTCCCACGTTTAGAAAGGCATTCCTAGGATGCTTCTGGAGTTGTAAATCAGGCTATTAATTACAAACACTTGAAAGGATGAGCAGGCTTCCTTCACTAAGCTCAGCAGTCTATTTCCAACAATCCGGACAGACACTGGTATGTCTGAATAGGCAATCTTAGGGTGTGGATGCTGTTTGTTTCCCTTTTCCATGGACCTGTCTGTCATTGGGATTATTTTAGAAAACGTTTAACATTTATTTTCATAATAGTTTAACTTTGCCAACCTGTGCATGAAACTTCACAAATGTAGTTCTGTCCTTTAATAGTTGTGATTGTGATTTTGTTTTTACCTGTTATTATAGGATTGAACTGTAAATGAGATTAGTTTTAAGTTGAGCTGCCAACAATTCGTTAAAATATACTTTCAGTTATGCTAAATTCATAGCATATATAAAGTCGAAAGGGACATTAAAATATTTAATGTTTTAAAAACCATTCGAGCACTCATGGGGATTGGAGAATTATAAGTCTTATTTTAAGAAGAATAAATTTGTAATATAAATCTGGCTTATTTAAGGTATAGTATATTTTATTAAAGAAATAAAGTTAGTAGTTACAATTACTAGTTTTTATTGTTTTAAAATCTACCGGTTTTGTCCCAAGAAACTAAGAGACTCTCATAAGAGCATGTTAGCTAATAGCTTACTTATTCCAGTTCAATTGTTTGTGTTTTGTCTTCTCTGAGAATCCCTTTTAGTTTCTCCTCCTTTGAAAATGCAGTGATGTTGTTTCCATGGAAACAATGATGTCATGGCTATGAATGGGGCTTTAGTGACCACCAAGAGTGCCATATATCAAGGCCATCGATAGAACCCAGCTTTACCTATGAAGTTGCAAATGGGAATCTGCTGTCAGAAACTTGAGATTTGTACAAGTAAGAGATTGTATAATGATTCTGGGCAGTTCACGTATAGTGTGTATTTGTGAAGCCATGTGTGTGCGATTGAGAAATGCATTCCACATCCCAGTAGATCATCTGGGTTCCCAGATCTACAGGGTGGGAACCTGAAACCCTTGAAGTCATGTCCCTGGCATCCATGGAAGGAGTGGGGGGAACACATTTATGTTTGTTTGGCATGGTATTTGGAAATATCTGGCAAATGATATCGGCATCAATACAGATGGGAGATTTGTAAGACAGGTATTCTGTAGGTATTATTACAAGTAAATATCATCTAGTTTAACTTGTCTTTATTTGTATTTCTCTCTATATGAACGAAATTTGAGGAATGATATATAAATGAAGATCGTTTGATCAGAGGCAGTGTCGTAGTAAACCGCACCCATTGTTTCTTTCTGAGTAGTGTGCTACTGTTCATGGAAAGTGAAGTGACTGTGACCTCTCTTTTGACACCAACTATTTCCCCCTGTTCTTAGGTGTTCTTAGGTGTGGGTACAAAACAATGAGACTGCTATCAATTGTTTATATACTAGTTTTAAAAATACCGTCTTAAGGGTTTCCTTCAAGTTTTAATCAACAATTATTTCGGTAGAATTTATAGTCTTTCTAAGGTGACTACTTTGTGGATTAACATCTATTTGATTACACGAGATCAAGAATACTTGATGGAAATAAACCCTTGATCAACAGAGTGATTATCATATTTGATTGGTTTCAGAGAATGAGGCTTTCTATATAAGCCCAATTTCCAAGTAATAAAATGTCTTCCTTTAAACAACGGCCCTACCTTTCAAAATTTATACTCATGTGATTGAAATATTTTGTTATCTGCCATACTGCCCTTAAACCAAACATACTGTGATATTTTTTGTCCTGTGTACATGACCTTGAAAGATGGGATTAAGAATCTTGTGATAAGATTAGCTTTGATTATCCAGGTGGGCCCAAGATAATCAGAAAGATCGTTATAATGATGGGGTCAGAGAGAGAGATGTAGATCTAGAAACTGTGCTTCTGTCTTTCATGGTGAAGAAAGGAATTGGGAGCCAAAGAATACAGGAGCTTAATGGAGTCAAGAAAATGAGTGTATTTTCCCCAGGAGTTCTCAGAAAGAAGATCTCTTCCTACAGACTGTTTTACACTCTGGCCTGCAGAACTAACCAAGAATACATTCATTTTGTTTTAAACCAGTAACTTCATGGTGCTGTTTTACAGTAGCAATAAGACACATTGCCCTTCTGACTTTCTGTGATAGATCATATGGTTAAATTTGTTAGAAATATACCACTCATTCAATAAAAACTTATCAATTGTATGGTAGGTGTCCTGAATGGAAAAAAAAGTAAACATTATGTCCCCAGATCTTGCTTTTTGATGGAAATAGTCTAGTTGCAAGATTGGGCTGGGGAAAGACAGTAAACTGACCATTGCAATACAGAGTGTTGGGGGCTAAAACTAAGTTGTGAATGAAGACTAGAAGTGATTCATAGCAAGGTGGCTGACTGTTTTATGGGGGTGGGTCATGTGTGTCTGATAGGACGAGAGAAAGAGAGAGAGAGAGAGAACATGTGGTCACAGTGGTCGTTGAGGCAAGAGAGGCTTCCTTATCTTTCTCTAAGTGAGAAAGGGCAGCTCAGGAAAGCAAGAAGTGCAAATTTCTCTCCATTGGGGACTGCAACACCTACCTTGGTTCCTAAGGTCTTCTTTGCTTTTTGCCCTTCAAATTGAAATGTCGCTCATAGGTAAGAGAAGCATGAAAACATATAAAGTAGGATTAAACCTTTGTCCAGTGTGTTTTCCATTTTATCCAGAAGAAGGAGTGATTCTGAAATCAGCCCTATTGTCAATGGCTGGAGCCTGTCCTGACTCTCCTCACAGGATTCCTGGTAGATCCTTCAGTAGTGGATTGTGTCACAGACCAGTGTCTCTTTTTATAGACATTTTCTTTTTCATTTCTTTCTTTCTTTCTTTGAGGAGAGAAACTTTATCATGGTAATAGTGCAATAACATTCTGATGAGAGAGTTTTCTCTAATTTGCAGAATGAGAGAATGAGGAACACAGAATCATATTTACATTAACTTACACTTTTATGAAGGGGAAATAGGTCATCTGATTCTCTAGGAATGTATAGCTCGTTTTAATCACAAATTATGTAAAGTGGTTTAGAATGTTTTTGTTCCTACTTAACAGCTATTATCACGTCAGCATACTTACTGAGTACCAGTTAAGTACAAAGTACAAAGGTACCAATAACCTTAAATGCAACATAAAAATTATGTTTAGATCATTTATTGGGCCCATTAAATGAAGCTACCACTGATAAGCTCTTTGTTTGCTTTTCAAGCTTTGCCTACGTGTTCAGATGCCATCCCTTGCCTCTTTCATCTTGAAGGGACGTTTAGTTACACCTTCTTTCTACAGTAAATCTCGGGGAAGCAGATGGCCCTGCTCCACTCTCTTCAGACCCACAGGATTCTTTTCCTTCTCAGGTTCCTACTGCTAGCATGGATTTTGACTGTCTCTTTAATTCTTTTTGAACTTTCTCTGCCCATCACACCAACTTGATTTTACCTCCTTTGGCCATCCCTCCCATTCGTTTGAACTGTATAAAATTTCTAGTTGCCTTAGAATGTATTGTGCTGTTGAAACAGAGTACTTTAGACTAGGTAACTGATGAAGAAGAGAAATTTATCTCTCACATTCCTGGAGTCCGGGAAGTCCAAGATCAAGGTTCTGGCATCTGATGAAGGGCTTCTTGCTGTTTCTTCACAAGAGAAACATCAGCCCCTAAAATGACATTAATTCATTGACAGCTAGTGCAACCTAAAGACATCCTATTAGGCTCCACTTCCATGGCTGTACTGGGAATTAAGTTGCTGACACATGAATTTTTAAGAGATACATTCATGCAGGTTACAAAATACCATTTTCCTGTTGTTTTGTAGAGGCTCATATCAGCCTGTTGGTAACTATACGTCATTTGTGTCATGTTTCTCTCTTTTTAAAATCACTCTGCCCAATTTCAAATAATTTGCAACTTTCTACAGACTTCCAGAAATTGTATTTTTGGCTTATCTATCTTTTCTGACTCCAAACTCTAATTATACCAGCTTCCTGTGTCATGTCTCTTAGATTTCTCAAAGGCATCTCAAAATTGTTGTGCCCAAATCAAACTGTTTTGATTTTGTTTTTGTTTTTTGTTTTTTGTTTTTTTGTTTTTTTTGAGATAGAGTCTCACTACATAGCCCTGACTGGCCTTGGATTTGAGATCAGTCTCTCAAGTGTCGCCATCACAAACAAGTGACACCAGGCCTGATCCAAAATCAAGGTCTTCATTTTCATCTTCCCCCTGAGCCTGATTCTGTTCCAGTTTCCCTGATCTGGTGCCTGGGACCACTCAAATGCAGTTGCACAAACCCCAAGACCTACCTCTCAGCTCCACCTTCTTGTTCCCGTGCATATTTAATCCAACACATGCACTTCCGGACCAGTTTTCGAATCCAGCTGTTTCTGCCCATCTCCACCCACCCACCTAAGTATTTTGGTTTACTACGGGATGTCAGACTGCGAGACTATATTACTACCAGCCCCCCTTAAAGACTGAGGTGAGAAGGGGGTGCCTTTTGTCAGAATTTTAGCATAGGTAATGATACAAGCATTTCCTGAGGGCCTTATCAGTGTTAGGGAACTGTCAGGTAACCTGGTGGGCTGGCTGTGTGTATTACCTTCTCTGTCTCTGAAACGCCACCGAAATACCTAGTAGGACAAAGGAGATGGAAGGAGAAATGGTCAATTAAGATATTTCCGTGACTGTTTGAAAGACAGAGCACAGGGGCAGATAACACTGGGACAGAGGCAACCTCTTCAGTCAAAGGTCTCAGGGAGAGGCATTGATTACAACAAAGAGAACCAACGGGCGCTGGGAGGCCTGGGAAAGCTCACAGCACAGAGGTGCCTGGTAGTGTAGGAAGCAGAGCCGAGGCGCCTGGGAAGGCTCATGGCATGGAGGCGTCCATTAATGTAGGAGGCAGGGCTTCGGTGGGCGTAGTGGTACCTGTTAATGTAGGAGGCAGGGCCTAGGCGCCCGAGGGAAGAGTGTTCAAATGGACCTGATGAATCCTCAACCTTCCTGTGTTTCGAGAATTTTATCAGTGAAAGTCCCCCTGCCCCACACCTGGAGTAACTTAATAGGCCTGGAGGAAAAACATCCAGATCTTTATCTATGAAGGCTTCTACAAACAAAAGCCTAGTTTGTCTTATGGTTATTTTATTGCAAAGCTCAGTATCAGTGAAATCTAGACAATAAGTATCTCCCCCATGATGTTTCCTTTCGCCTTTTACTGTCCTTTGTAAATTTGGATCTGCAGTCCGACTCCATGAAGTAACTTATTTAAGGAAATGCACACACACACACACACACACACACACACACGCTAAAGAAAGCAGACATCAGAAATCACACACAGACACAAACTTGGGTGGGTGGGGGAGACAAAATTAGTATTAAGAAGACACTGCATCCCAAAACAAGAAAAGGACCCTGACAAATGAATAAATGAATCAGAGAATGCTCAGAAGTGGAGACCATGGGGAACAAACTAAAAACTAAGTCAGTAGAATGGCCACATTTTTTTGAAAGAAGAAATCAGCCAAAGAGTAGACTAGAAATACAAACCAGGAGCCATTCCAGTCCACCTGAGAAGCCCAGGACCTGACTGCTTGAATTCCAAAACAGAACGAGGGAAAGGGGGTGTGTGTAGAAGGGTGGGCTGCAGGTAAATATGTTTGTAGGGGGTGGGGCTGAGGGTAGGTGTGTGTGTAGGGGGTGGGGCT
>JADRCH010000010.1:603021-647279 GCA_019843965.1 Rhynchomys soricoides
GAGGGTAGGTGTGTGTGTAGGGGGTGGGGCTGAGGGTAGGTGTGTGTATAGGAGGTGGGGCTGAGGGTTATCCGAAGAAGGAACATAGGAAACGTTTTTTCTGTTAACAGATTTCTATTTCCAACTGGACAGGACCCATTGACTACTCCAGATGCCTTCAGGCTAAAGGCACACAGAGATGGGTTTCTTTTCCAGGCTAGTGTGCTAGAGCATTCTTTGTTCGATGGCCACCTCACCCTTTTTCTGGCTTAGAAGAGGCCTCAGTATATCCAGAGAAGCCAGGTGGGTCTGGGGGTGCCCTGCCTGTACTCACTGAGTTTGAAAAGTGTGAGCCACCTCATAGGCAGTTTTTCAAGGTCAGTGCCACTTTCGGGTCCCGACTGAACTGTTCATCATCAGACATAAGATCCCCCTGTTTAAATTGGATTTGCTGTTATTCTGTGTAGCCACTGGGAAGGCAGTTATGAGATAAGGAAACGTCAAATGAGGGGGCTTTCTGAGGAGTGACTTTCAACACTTTAAGAAATGGACAAACACATTGAAGTTTAAAAACAATTACTGCTTATTTTTAAGCTGTGGTCTAAATGTAATTGGTTGCAACTGAGTGTCTCTTCCTAATTATACTTTTTTTAAAAGCTGGGGGAAAAGTAGTTGAAGCTGAGCTCCTTTTAGCCTGGAGGAAAATTGTTGTCTTTTGGGCATAATTATCCCATACCGGTAAGTTGTTAAATGGCATAGTATTATAGAACATAGTCATAGATGATCTTTGATTTGGATTCAGGGTACACTGATTGCTACAGAACAAGTTGACCATTAGAGGTAATTTTCAAAGAGCTCTTTTGCCTTTTTCTATTTTCTTCTGAAAAAGTAGGAAAGAGAGCCATTTACCTGTGGTCCTCTCAGTAGCCCCATTACCTAAAAGCATCAAGCTCTTAGGGAATAGAAGCAGGCTCAGAGGCTAAGTCTGTGGTCTGTCTACAGAAAAACATGGCAGTTGGCCTTGGAGTCTGGGGTCCACTAAGCAACCACTACTGAACACATACATAGATCCGTCAGCACTGAGATTTCATGCTATCTTCTTTAGAATCGCCAGATAGGTTGAAAATGAGCAGAAGGGAACACCACGGTTGTTTTGGGAAGACTACCCCTCATCAAATTAGATGGCAGCTAGCCAAGCCACCCCCTAAACCCTCCTGTCTGGGGTCTTCCTTTCTTTAGGTATGGATAATGCTAACAAGCCTAAGTTTGTAGTTCTTCTATGCCTTTCCTGCCCCACTGGGAGCAGCTGGGCTCTGTAATGCTTCTTTGCTTTGTCCCTTCGCTTCTTCACATTCTCAACACAGCAGCAGCAGCCAGCCACCTACATCGTCATTGGAAGTCCTTGTACTTGGTTGAAAATTCTATGAATAGGCACTAAGACGAACAAGAGGCTGACCTTACATAACGTCCACCTTCAAAGAATTTATACGTCTACTCTCGAAGAGCCCAGATGCTGGTTGCAAGGAGGAAAAGGGACCTTGTTAAGAGCAGGTAGTTTCACACACACACACACACACACACACACACACACCTATACATACATCTCATTGTTGTAAGCTAACCTATTCCTTCAGGCTGTATTAGTCACAGGAGGTCTTATTTGTAATAGAACTACAGGATATTTTAGACGGATTAAGGACTGAGTAGGAATCTGGGGGTAGTAATTGCTAAGTCCAAGTATAGACCTGGGGAAAAACCAAGTATGCTCCAGACAGACAGAATACAGTAGAGCACTGATACCAGTGCAGCAAGTCCGTGATTCTTTTATCTTTTTTATTTTTAAAGTGAAAGAGTTTGTTCAACAAAGTATCACATGGAATGCCTACATATCAATGCTAGGCTGGCAGCTTTGGTTGAGGAGCAGAATGGGGAGCTAGTACAGGTGCCCAGGTCTCCGCCCCATGGTGTCTTTGAGGTCTCTTATCACATGCAGGACACAGCATAGAAAACACACACTGCAGGGAGGGAGGGAGCTGCTTGGTGAGAGAGAACTGGTTTGGATCCGGTGGTAGTGCTCAGTATCGGTTTTGATCCTCTTGTTTTGGCAGTGAGTGATGTTCGACATCTTCATTCAGATCCTAAGACGTTGTGTTTTAGACAGATTTAAAAGGGGAGACGGTGCCCCTTCCTCTGACACCTAGCGTGATTCGTGCCATATTCCCAAAGGTGCAGTGAAAGGAGGGCGGCTACTTTTTCACACAGAGATCCAATTATGTGTGGCTAGAATAACTCATGTGGAGAAGCTAAGGGCCAAGTTGGTGAGCATAGATGCTGTAAAATAGGAGAATAGAATGAGAGTGCCCTGGAAGCTATGAAAGATCACCGGGTTCAAAGGCTAAATTACGAGAGGACTATTATGGTGCTGATGTGGCAGAATGAGGGAGAATAGTGGCCTTTGAATGGGAGAGACCAGTTCAGCCCGTTTGTGCTGGTTCCCAGGGCTTGAGCTCAGCTCTGCCCCAGTTATCATGAGCAACCATTTCTCTTGCCTCTCATACTGATAACTTTCACAATTTCCTCCACCAATTCTGTCGGAATCAGCTTGGGCTCGATGATAACAGAGCATCTTAGGTATGGTTGCTCAAATAGCAAGCATTTGTTTCTCATAGCCTGGAGGCAGGAAGTCTCCTGACAGCCAGCATAGTTGATTCTGGTGTGGGCCCTCCTAGTGGTGGCCACTGTCTTGCAGAGTTTCCTGTCATGGCTTTTTCTCAGCCTAGTGCTCCTCCTCCCCCTCCTTCCCTTTCCCTGTCTCTTCAGTGACACCAAGGGGGCTGTTGGCCTCAGACCTTCAGTCCTCCTGCCTCTGCCTCTCAAGTGATGGGATAGGATCACAAACTTGCCATTAAGCCCTGTTTCTCAATCAAGTGCCTATGAGGACACCAGTCCCATCCTTAGGAGCCCCCTCTCCCTAGACTTAGTCTAAATCCAGTTATATTCCAAATTTCCCACCTCCTTGAAACTAGGCCACAGCATAGGAATTGGAAGGAACACAAAACCCTGTGCCCTGTGCTTTCCTCTTGTCTTGTGTGTGGAGAACAGGAAGGCTATTCTTCGTTGTGTGTTCTAGAACCCTGGCCCTAAAGAGTGTGGAGCACCCTTAAGCCCAAGACTCCATGTCATCTGAGCTCCATGGAATAAAGCACAGACATTCTAGGTAGGAGAAACATATGCAGAGGCAGCTAATGAAAGAGATGGTATGACAAAGGACTGGACACACCAGATTGCACCCTTCCTCTCTAACCTATGATTGTCTGATGACTTCATCAGCTTCAACCCTGAGGACCTTCCTTCCACAGTCTGCCAAGACACACATCTATTATTTAGCATGCCCTTTTGTCTAAGCCATACCTCTGTAAGCATTTGTTTGATACACATTCAGTGAGGAGGCAGAGGTGTTCAGAAACCAACCGGTCTGTCCAGTGTTGCTATGAAACAGAGCGGAGGTGAGTGAGGTATCTGCCCAGGAAAACTAGACTGGACAATTACTTATATACATGGAGATGATAGAGTTTTTTATACAGAGCCCCAGGGCCTACAGAGACATGTCCAGGCCTGACTGTAACTCCATGAAATAATAGCGTATCTCCATAATGGCTAAATGGCTTCCCACAGAAGATGAATAATTATAGAAGAGTATCTTGATGACCCTCAGTATGCTATGACCCCTCCCCTGGGATCTTGTCCTTACCTAGACTGACTACAAATGTGCTAGAGCAAGCCCGGAATCCAGGGGTCTGCCCCTGGCTCCTTCAGGCACTGTGATGTTCTCTATAGGGGGACTCTACAGACCCTTACTGTGACCTTGGAGACAGCAAGTCCAGAGTTGTCACTGTAGTTTCTGCTGTCAGGTCATGCTAAGATTGGCAGTCTGGGACCTTGCTGAAGAATGAGGAGAGGTTGGAAAGGACTCCCTATCCTAAAGTGGCCCAGCCTAATTTTCATTTCATTTTTGAAATTGACACAGTAAAATTGATTTTATGGCTGTAGTTTTGGAAATTTTAATCTTGAGTCATATAACCACTCCCACTGTCAGACTACAGAATGTTCTACATCCTTAAAATGTTCCTGGTACTGTCATAAGGTACTCAGATCTTTCTCCTTCCCCTAATCCTTCGCTGGTGTTCGTTTTCTTTTGTTTTTGGAAGTCTTCATGTCAGATTTAAAGATTTTTACATTTGTTTCCATGTCTCAGAGTATTTGGCCTGCAAGCATTCATGTGTAGCATGTATGTGCCCGATGCCCATGGAGGTCAGAAGAAGCCACTGGATCCCCTGGATGGCAGGTTGGATGGCTGTAACCCACCATGTGGGTGCTAGGAGCCAAGCCCTGGTTCTCTGAAAGAGCAGTGAATATTCTTAATGCTCAGTTTTCACTCCAGCCCCATGCAGACCCATTTTCACTGTAGTTTTGACCTTGGGAGAATGTCAGACAGTGAGAATCATGCGGAATGTGATCTGTTGAGACTGGCTTCTGCCAAACAGCACAATGTCTTTGAGATATGTTATACTTTCTCAAACTTATATCAATAGTTCTATCATTTGTTTTAAAATGTTTAAATGTGAACCAATTCACTTGCAATTTTCTGTATTTATTCTATGTCATCCAGGAACTACATAGTTTCCATTTTATTATATAACAAATAGTTTAAAAATTTGAGACAGAGTCTTATTATATTACCCAGTCTGACCTCAAACTTGTGATCCTCCTGCCTCAACTTGCTGAATGCTGGAATCCCAGATATGCAAACAATGGCTCATGGGTAAAATCTGACCCATTGCCCTTTTTTATAAATAAAGTTTTATTGGTACATGGCCACATTCATTTATCTGTGATTGCCTGTTGTTACTTACATGTTTCTGTGGCAGACTTGTATAGTCACAACTGAGAAAACATGGCCTTCAATGCATAAAATAACAATTTCATTTAGAAAAAAATTGCTGATTCTCGTAGCTATGGCTGGTACCAGGCATGAGTCGGAATAGACACTATGCTGTGGTCAAAACTGAGTCTTAGAGCTAAGGAGATAATAGCTCACTTGTATCTGCTGTATAAAAATGAAGATCTCAGTTTGGATCCCCAGCACCCAGAACCCACATAAATAGCTGGGGACAACAGAGTGTTCAAATTAGGTGGGTCCCTGCAGCTTATTGGCCAGCCAGGCTAGTAGTCATGTTCAGTGTGCCTACATGCACACAGACACACACACACACACACACACACACACACACACACACACGCTACTTATGTGCTCACACCTATAGAAACATGTACACTAACCTTCTCTACATAGAAAACAAAGGATACTGTTGTTTTTCCTACTCAAACATCCAGATGTGTTTTTACCCAGGACCATGGGTTGTCCTAGAATTTGGAGCATGTAAAAACTGATCTAAGCTTGGGGCAGTGTAGACAAGGGGCTGAAGGGAAAGATGGAGTGGTGCATTGCATCAGCTGTGAGGATGGGGAGACAGGGACTACGGAGTGATTAGATGACCTCTTCTTGGTTTCCGTGGTCTGCTGTAACTTTTGTTGCTCATGGTCCTCAGACTTAGCTACCAATTTAAATTTACCCTGAAAGTTACATATCTCCCTCAGTACCCCAGCTATGCTGTGTAGACGATTTCAATCAAAATGGGAGTGAATCTGGATAAGGGCATTTTATGTTTCCCATGTGGTTCTAGTGCTTAGCATACCTTGAGAACATTTGTCCCTTTGACCCCAAGGAAGTATTGCTGCCTGCTGACGGTAGATCAGTCTTGTGCATTGGACGAAGCCTCTACTCTGAAAACTTGGGATGTGAATTCTCATACCTTTACTGTGTGTATATTAGAGCTGTATGAGTCTTATCATTTGTGTCCTAGAGTTTGACTTTTGGCTATTTCTGGGAAATAGCTTGTGCTGAATGTTTATATCATGTGACATATCGCTGTATTCTAGTGCCTGGAATCACAGAATTTTAGCAGCCTTGCTACTCCAAGCTGGTTCTTAGAGTGTCAGTGTCATTGAGACCTTGTTAGAAATTAAGGGCCCTTGGATGCCTTCAATCCTGCAGAGCGTACACATAAGGACCTTAAGAATTGTGAAACACAACTTTAAAGAATAGCGTAAGTAGATGCTTGGTGGTAGGCACATATCAGTTGTAATGGAAGAAACTGCCTTTCAGAGATTCCATTGCTCCCTTCAGGCAGAATGACTGACAGTTCTTATGGCTTCTAACATCCTTCCTAGTTCTGATTTTATTATTGTCCTCTGTGTAATTTCCCCGGCATCTCCTTAGATTCCTCCCTGCATCCTCCCTGCCTCTCCACCCTGGGGGTTCCCAGAGGGCTCCATTCTTCCTCCTGTACTTTTTGTATCATCCTCATGTGTGGACCTCTCATGATCCTGAGAGGTGAGCACAGTCTAGTCTCTTACCTCTTTCTTACCTTCAGTTGTAGGGAAGTCAACATTACAAGGACTTGAGGCTTTAAAAGGAGTCCCAGTGACTGCCTGGCCTCTGCCAGTTCCCTCTGGCTCTTCTTTCCTGGTTCTCTGGTCCAAGATGCAGAGTGTGTGCATCCTTTGTGCTCTTGTGCACTGCCTTCATTGAAGGCATTGCTATTTTTTTCCAGCCATGGGATTTAGAGACCGTTTTCCTCGTTTGATACATGTTCTGCTCTTTCCTGGATTTCTTGTTTCCTGTGTCATTCCTTCTAAGTCCTCAGTGCTGGTGCCAAGATCATGTTCAACATCTGCCTCTCTAGTTTTTCATTCACTAAACACCCTTAAGCATGATACTCCCTCCTCCTTTCAGGATAGAGCCACACCTCACATTTCCTCTAACCACATCTGTTTCCTCCTGCATCTTTGTTTCTTGCTCTGAGGGCCACCTGATGTCACCAAAAGCCTTCATGTCTTTGTCTCTATATATTTACCATCTCTGTGTGCCCATCCTACCCCTTCCAACCAGGGCTCTGAAGTTTGTATTTTTCCGGGATGTTTCTCAGATGCAGTCTAAACCAATTCACTCACCTTATAAAAGAGAAAATGATACCCAGAGAGGTCTGGGGACTTGTCAAGGCTGCACAAAGCAATACAAATGCTTGTTATGAAATTCACAATAGGGTTCAATGTGGCTTTGTCTTAGAACTTCATGAAAGGTTTTCCATTTAACTTCATAAGGGAAGTGTGAGCTGTGTGGGGTGGATGTTGAAAGATCCCCGAGATCATAAAACATGCCTTTTATAGGGAGAGGGAGGAAAATCAAACTTGGGAGACAGACGGATCCATCATTTGTCTCGTAACCATCCCTCCCCCACCCCCCGAGGAAGAAAACCTTAAATTGTGACTCTGCTAACTTCTGGGAAACATTTATTCTTCCTGCTGTGTGAACCCTGCAGCTGTGAGTCGTCCCTGTGAGCCGTGTTGTGCCCCCCCCACTACCTGTCCGAAAGACAAGTTTGATGTCTCCTCTTCCTATTGTGTAATATATCATATTAACCAGTTAAAGAATAGCCTGGCCTAAATATCAGAGGAGAATGATAGAATTGGTTACAGTTAACTGTGTTATGTTTTTAGCTTGTCCTCCATCTCCACCTCCGATTTTACTTGAAAAGGGGCTCTAATACAGTGGCCTCCCCCTATTGCTGAGCCATACAACCATGGGAGAAAACCTGAACATCTGTCCTGAACACGTGCACACTTTTTTTTCCTCACTAGTCCCTAAAGGAGTACAGCAACTGTTTCATTTACATTTGCATAATGGATTGTAAGTCACCCTAAGATTTAACGTATACAAGAGGATGCGCAAAGGTTACGTGTGCATTACACTGTTTTATACAAGGGGCTTTCAGCCTTTGTGGTTTTAGGGTATCTGCAGAGGATCATGGGGCCAAGCCTTACAGAGTGAGGGATGTCTGTCCTTGTTTCTAATGGGCAGTGGGAGTTGCTAGAAGGATAAGCAGCCCAGAAGCTATGGGTTATTTTTAGACCGGTACTTACCTTGCTTCATAGATCAGTCCATCAGACCCTCGATCATTTGGGATAGCTGGTTGGTTCCCCATGACCTGTCAACATGCTCCTAGCCAGGGAAAAAAAGCCATGGCTGTATTCTGGGGCATGTCTTGTCTCTTCTCTACAGGGAACAGCTGCCTCTCTGGAGCTCCCTTGAGTACACAGCCCCAAATTGCCTATGCTCCAGGCTGCCACTACCTTTCTTCGGAAGGCCTGCTTAATTTGCCCTCTTCCATCATTCTGGTCTCTTGATGCTGTGAAAATGCCTCTTACCCATAAAAACATCTGTGTTTGGATGACCCCACCCCCCCCCCAAGTCTTTCAGACAGCTATGAATTTGACTGCTTCCTGCCTGGAAGCCATCTATGTTCAGGAGGTCCTTTTACTGTGCTTTTCTGACCTTGTTAGTATTCTGTACTTTCCCCAGGTTATTGGCATGTGTTCCTGAGTATTGAAAATGGTAGAAAAGCAGCAAAAGAAATGAGGTCAGGCTGTGTTATTACGGTGGGAAGAACTAATGGGGAGGGCAGCACAGCTTCCCACCTAGGAACCCAGAAACGTTGCTGGTCCATAACTTCCATCAAGATCCTCTTCCTCTTTTTGCTTCCTGTTTTAAGATAGGGTTTCCATATACATCAAAGGGCTCGTTAAGTATCCACTCAATGAATAGAGATGTTAATGAATAATTTTATTTCCTTGAGGAATAATAAGGAGTCAGTGAAAAAGACCGATGCCAGGCAACGTAAAAATCACAAAGCTAAGAATCAAGACATGTGAGTTCCAGGCTCGGGTCTTCTGCAGAGGGACCTGGACGGAAGTCTTTTATCAGCCTTGTATACCAGCTTTCTTCACCTGTGTGAGGAAAACCTTGGTCAACATTGGTGAATCGAAACGTTTCAAGCATAGGTTTCCTCTAAAAACTTTTAAAATGAGGTTTTACAGACATACAAAGGGTATGAGCCTATGCATATGCACACACACGCGTGATCATGCACAGTGCCAGACACCTACCATCTAGCAGGATTTACTTCCAGTCACGATTTTAGCAGCCTTTGGTTTAGAGACTGGATGATGGCAAACCACAATGGTCTTTCCTTAAGAATTTGTGTTTTAGCTGTTAAAATAATAGATATATTAAAAAGCAGTATAGATATGACCCATTACATTGATTTCTTCCAGGGCAGCTCTCTCTCTCTCTCTCTCTCTCTCTCTTTTAATTGCTTTTATGCTTAGGTATATGAGTTTCTCATCACTATGCTAAAAGCCTCCGACAGAAACATCTTAAAGCAGGAAAGGGTTATTTTGGCTTCGGGTTCTAGTGATTTCAGTCTGTGACTACTATGGGATTTCAAGGTCTTAGTGATTTCTGTTCATGATCTGCTGGGTCTCTACTATGGGATTGAGGCAAAGCTGACCATCACAGCAGGCAGGTGCATGTTGCTCACCCTGTAGTGGTAAAAGTGAGAGCTTTTCTTACCGAGCTATTCACACAAGCACACTTGATGCCATGGGCAAAGGGAGGTGATCCTTCTGGACCAATTGAAGACAGCTGTGGGCAGGTTGTAAGGGATCATTGGAGGTAGTTAAGAGAAGGACCATCTAAATATTCCCTGGGCCTGGACCTGGCATGGCTGGAGTGAAGTCTCTAGGTCGCATTGCAGAGTGTCTGGGGTGTTAATGATGGTGCAGTGAATCCTGGGACTGGAATACACGAGTTCCCTTGGGACACCAATGGCTGTGGTAATCTCTTGCCTGACATCAGAGAGTTAGACTGGAGTTCCCAGTAGCAACGGGTTTATTTTTTCAGTTCCCTTTCCTTTTCCCCTTTTCTTGACTTTTTTATCCCCTCTGCTAAGGATTGAACCCAATAGCTTACGTGTCGTGTTCTGTTGCTGATCTACATCTCTAGCCTTTGGACTCCAACTTGGAGCAGCCCTCCCACTGCTGCTTCCCAAATGTTTGATTTCAGCTGTCTACCGCTGTATACACTCTGCTTCATGGTCCTTGTGTTTTTGAGGCTAGGTCTTAATATAAAGCTCAAGTCTGCATAAACTTATGTGTTACCCAAGATGGCTTTGAACTTGTGACCCTCCTCCCTCAGCCTACCAAATACTGGGGTTGTAGTTGTAAGCCACGACCCCTGGCAGTCAGAAAGTTTTGTATTCAGCCAAAATCATGGCTTCTGTGCAAATGGTGAGGCTGAAGTTGTGATTAGTGCTGGCCCAGGGGCTTTAGAAATGATGAAAGTCAGCCGGGCAGTGGTGGCACACGCCTTTAATCCCAGCACTTGGGAGGCAGAGGCAGGAGGATTTCTGAGTTCGAGGCCAGCCTGGTCTACAAAGTAAGTTCCAGGACAGCCAGGGCTACACAGAGAAACTCTTGTCTCAAAAAAAACAAACAAACAAACAAAAAAAAAAACAAAATAAAAAAAAGAAATGATGAAAGTCTCTTACATCAAAGTCTGTTGAGTTTGGAACCGAGAAGGTAACTAGAGAGTATCAGATCAGTTCACTCCCTCTACCTGGTCAACTGGCCAGGCATGGAGGAACAGTCCTAAAGTGCACAATCGAACAGTAGAACTGCCTGCACCTGACAGCTTTCATCACTCGAAGCTCTAACATGGAATTAACTTTATTTATGTTCACCCAATATGTAACCCCAGTCAGACATACTTACAGAGAAAAAAGCGTGTCTTTTAGACATGGCTGAGTCCTACTCTGTTACCACCACTCACATTAAGAACAAAAGAAAAGCAACATTGGTCTCTGTACCAGATCCCCTGAATGAGCTTCCCTGACACTACTGACATCTTTCCTGCCGTTTGTTGTTGGGTGTCCTCTTTATTTGCAATGTATAGTTTAGAACTTGACTCTAGATCTCCTTGGTTACAGAGACGATCTGTAATTCTATATGCCATGAGAATGAAGAATATCCTTGTATAACCTCTCTGTTAATCACTCTTTTATGGATTTTGAAGATTATAGAAATTATTATTTATATCTAGTTTTGTTCTCTTAAAATAATGAAAAGTTGTAACTTTTTATTAAAATGCTAAAAACTCCTGTTACATCAAAACTGCTCAGTCTCTCAAATGCAAAATGGAAGCCGTGTAGGGACTGAACCCAAAGTTCAAGCCTGGGGAATAGCTAGGTTTCCGTATCTACCTGTGGCTAGAGTAAGTCGTGCTAGAATTGAAGCTGATACAGAAAAAAATAAATCAATTCCTCTTTCCAGCTTCCCCACAGTCCTCATAGTCTGTCCACAGAGCAGATCTGGTGTCTGCTTCGGTCTCCGTCTCACTGGTGGGTCTAAGATTTCTTAGGACTGAACCCTACAGGCCACCAAGCTGTACAACAGTGTTAGGATGTGACTCTGGGCCTTTGTCTCTCAGGTTCTCATTTCATATGTACAGGAGCTGGACCGGAGAGAAGCTGGGTGCTCTAGACACAAAGACAGTCATCTGCAGCCCATCACCCTCCTCGATGGCTCTAACTGAGCCATGTTAAGCTCAAGGTTCTTAAACCTGGTATGTTCCTCATGGTGGCCTTGAACTTGTGATCCTACTTGTTCAGTCATGGCAGGTCTGAAGTTTTCCATTTGCAAAAGAATGCAATGGGCATAGACGGGCACTCAGCCACACACTGTAACAGAGACTGTTTAGACGATCAGGTCCTGTTTGTTTCATTTGTTGGTTGGTTGCCTTTTCAGTGTCATACTGTGTATCCCCAACCGGGCTGGAACTTCCTCTGTAGCCCAGCTGATCTTTAACTCACCATCCTCCTGCCACAACCTCCAGATGTTGTGATTACAGCCCAGCGAGGTTGGTGCTTACAAAAGTCCTCATGGCACGGGTGAGCATCCATGCTGTCCGTTAACTTCCAGAGAGCTAATTTTAGCCTTGTACACAGTGTCCTCTTCTCTTATGTGAATAACCACTGTTCATGGTGTCTGCTCACTTGCTTGACCTTTGTGTATCACCCTGCTGGGGCCTGGTGCTGTGTTCTTGCATAAAAATATATGTAAATCATGTTTCTTGCTCTCAAGGAAGGTGTGACCTTTGCTAAAAATCAGTAAGCAAACAATCTACATTGGGTGGTGAACAGAGGCTCGCATTAGCCATAATGACTGGGTTGGAGAGCAGCTCTGTGGGTGTTGTGATAAAGGGCACCAGCCTGAAAAAGTCTGTCCCATATTGGAACCTGAGCAGGTCCGTCTGGAATAAGGAAGGCTTGGCCATCAGATGGTGTGGGGAGAGCATTCTGGGCATGGGGATTGTCTTAGCTAGGATTTTACTGCTGTGAACAGAAATCATGACCAAGTCAATTCTCCTAAGGACAACATTTAATTGGGGCTGGCTTACAGGTTCAGAAGGTCAGTCCATAATCATCAAGGCAGGAGCATGGCAGTATTTAGGCAGGCATGATGCAGGCAGAGCTGAGAGTTCTACATCTTCATCTGAAAACTGCTGTGAGGAGACTGACTTCTAGGCAGCTAGGATGAGGGTTTTAAAGTCCACACCCACAGTGACCCACCTACTGGAACAAGGCCACACCCCCAGATAGTGCCACTTCCTGGGCTAGGCATACTCAAACCACCACAGGGATTAACGGGTTAATTATGTGGAAGGGTGGAAGCTGGTGACATGCTCGCCTTGCATTCTGGATGCAGAAGTATTCTTCAGTGAGTGGGGTTAAAGTGGACTCTTTTGGAGCAGAATTCTGTTTGCTATATGTGGCTTTCAGTCTTGGATCTTTGAAAGCGTATTTGGATGTCTAGCAGGGGCAGCTACTTTATGCTCTGGACACCTAGCCAGCCAGATTGCCCAAATCAACCCTGACAGTCCATGGGGTAACAGATGTCTCAGCTAGATCGCCCTCACACCCAGGGTTGTGTCTTTGAATTGTGGTAAAGGATGTGAACCAAAAAAATTATCATGGTAACCAACCATTTTTAAATTTAAAATTGTGCATAACGGTCACTGCCACCATCTAGTTCCAGGTGTTTTGTAATTTAATTCTAATGCTCAGGAAGCTGAAGCAGAAGGATTTTGAACTTGAGGTGAGCTAGGAATACATGTATATAGAGAGACAAGAGTCTATTTCAAAAAAACTTTCAAATTAACGAAACTCTCTGAAGCTGAACCCATAATATGCTAGCTCCCCATTTTCCTCACCTCAGTCCCTGGAATCAACCCCACTACCATCTGCATCTCAAAATTTGACAATCCTGGGCACCTCCTAAGAGTGGACCCACTAAATACTTGTGCTTCTGTAACTGGCTTATTTCACTTAGCACAACTGCCTTCCCTTTAAGACTGAATAGTATTCTGCTGTCTACACGGATAATGTTTGGAGTGTCCATTCATCCATCCATCCACTAACACAGGTTGCTTCCAACTTTTGACTGTCATGAATGATATGGACATGGCTGCACTTGGCATATCACTATGGGTGTTATTAAACTCTCAAAATGTACAAATGACTTTCATGAAAACCCTTTATGTTATAGCCATTTCTTCAGAGGTATTCACAGTTTGTGGCAGAGATGTGCTCACATTCAGGAAACCAAAGTTATAGACAGGGTAAATGACTGGTAGCATTGCCAGAATTCGCCAGCGTAATTCCCATGCTTGGATCTGGGGGCATGCTCAGTAGATAAAGTACTAGCTATACAAACCTAAGAATCCAGGTTCAGATCTCAAGCACTAAGATAAAAAAGAAAAGAAACAGAAAACGTGTCAGTTCACATCTGTAACTCCAGTACTGGCTGGGGAGGTAGATCCAGGAAGATCTCTGGGACTTGCTGGCTAGCTAGTCTCACTGAAACAGTGAGTTCCAGATTCTGTCTCAAAAAACAAGATGGAAGCCTGGCATGGTGGCATACACTTTTAATCCTAACAGTGAGGAGGTAGAGGCAGGAGGATCTCTGTGAGTTCGAGGCCAGCCTGGTCTACAAAGTGAATTCTAGGATAGCCAGGGCTATTATACAGAGAAAACACACACACACACACACACACACACACACACACACACACACTGAGAGAGAGAGAGAGAGAGAGAGAGAGAGAGAGAGAGAGAAGAAAGCAAAGCTATAGTCTGCTGTAGAAAGAAACCCTAACCCTGTGCCTTGCTCTGAAGTCTCTCTGTGACCTCTCTTGGGTTGTTCTTTCAGTGGCTGTCAATCTCAGCTGTTTCACTTGCCCTGCTGTTGACCTGCTTCTTGGACTACCTGTCCTTCCTCAGCTTCCTGGACTGAGATCAAGACCTGGGGTTTTAGGAGGCAGGTCTAGGAATCCGTAGGTGCTCAGGAAACAGGCTTCTGGTCTAGAGGCAGCTGTGGCTTCTAGCCAGTGTTCTTGTTTCTCTCACTTCTTGAGGGCTTCCTCTTGACTTCTTTTGACGTCCTCAAGCCAGCCTCTCCCTCCTGGGCCTCCCTGACTGACACAGCACACTCAGTGCTAGGGCCTTTATTCCAATACAAGATCCCAAGTCTGTTTATGAACCTCAGACATTTCCCCTTGGACTTTCCAGTGTTGTGTGGTTAGTGGTCTAGGACTTTGTATTGTTTGGTTCCCTCAAATCTTAGGTCCTAGGGGTTTCAGAGTGAATGTATCAAAACAGTCTGGCCACAGTGGGTGGAGGGCTGGGCCTGTTGGCATGTACTCTGATGCTGGCTGGAACTACAACTGGTGGCACCAGCAACTGTGTTTGTTCTTCAGGCCCTGGCAACTCCTGAGCACATTGGATTCCTGTCCCAAGGAACACAGATGCTTCCTCCAAGCCAGCTTGCCCAGGCAGCACTTACTCCTAGCAGCAGTGTCTGGGAAAAAGGAAGACTTGTATCTGAGAGCCCCTTCCCTCTCTCTTCCCCTGGTCACTCTGTTAACCTCGTCTTCAAATCCATTCGTTTTCCTGCTAATGAGCATGAAAGCATGCCTGTCTCTGTGAAGTGTGATTGTCCTGTAAAGAAATGGCTTAATGATAAAATATTTAAGCATTTGGCTTTCATGTCCTGGGTTCCCAGCAGAGGTGCAGCTTCATTCTAAGTCTGCAGTGGAAAGTGGTCGGGACATCAGGAGGCAGGTGGGATAACGCAGAGTGTGACAGAGCTCAGAGCCCTTGCCAGCAGCTAGCAGCTGTGATGGGACCTGGAGGCCTGCATCCTGTTTCTCTCATCCCTCTTCGTCCTTTTTCATTTTGGAGCACTTCAGAGGATCCTGCCAGCTGTTAGAAGAAGCACCTGTGTTACCAATGCCACAGTTCTGGGAGAAAATCAGGTCTCACTTTTTTTGTGAAGTCATTGTGCCCCCAGACTGTCCTGTGTATGGGGATAAGTGTGTGCACGGCGGTGAAGGCAGAGAGTGCTTTCCAACTGTAACAAAGTTTAGTTCCATTTTGTGGCTTTGTTGTTGTTGTTTTACATTTGTGTGTGTGTGTGTGTGTGTGTGTGTGTGTACGTGTAGCATTTGTGCAGATGCCACAGAGCACATAGGGAGGTCGGAGGATAACTTGCAGTAGAGTTTCTTTCCTTTGATCATGTGGGGACTGGAAATTGAACCCAGGTTACTAGGTTGATGGCAAGCACCCTTTCCACTGGGTCATCTCAGACCCCATACATATTTTGTGGTTTGTCTTGTTTTGTTTATTGGCTTTTGTTGTTCTGTTTTGGCTTGGTTTTGTTTGAGATATGGTCTCATTATGTAACCCTGGATGGCCTGGAACTCTTTATGTAGACCAGGATGACTTAGAACTCCTAGGGATCTGCCTGCCCCTGCCTCCCAAGTGCTGTGATTAAAGGCACGTGCCACCAGAGTTAGCAGATTTTGTTTTGAAAATGGAGGAATTAAAAGACACACCCAAACATTAAAACACAAACTGTAAAAATACAGGTAAGATTCAGAAACACAGCAAGGAGCTAACCAGGCACCTCTTTCTAGGCTTTCCTGATGGCTTATGTTTGGTCCCAGAGAGAGTTAATCCATCAGAGAAGTGGATCAAATAGGAAAGACATGTAGCCAACTGCTAGAGTCTTCTTGAAATAGGAGACACCTGTGTTTGGCTTAGCAGGCAATTAATTATCTAAAATTGAGGCTGTAGGTGGGGAGATACTTAATGTGCTTGACCTTGAAAGCATGAGAACCCGAGTTTGATCCTGAAAACTCATGTAAAAGTGTCAGGCATGGTGGCATGTGCTTGTAATCTCAGCGCTTAAGAGATAGAGCCATGCAGATCTCTGGGTTTCACTGGCCGGTCAGCCAGATCAGCAAATCCCAGGCCAACTAGGAAGCCTTGCTGGTCTTCACAAGCATGCACACATATGGACAACCATATATATATATATACCCAAATGTAATTAAATTGAAGGTAAAGAAAACTGCATGGTACGAGGCAGAGGTAGGTACTTGGTATTTCTGCTTTAGTTTTGTTGTAAAAGAGAAAAAAGCAAGTATGTGAGGAAACCAAAGACAGAAAAACAGTTGAGACTGACCTCTATGGGGCTGTTTTACCCTTCCCTGAGTCTTTCTAGCTCTTGTGCCCCTAGCTTCTGCCAGAGTTTATTGGCATGCCTCTTTAGCATGAGAGTGGCTTCAGAACAGCCTTAACTTCAGGACTTGTTCAGAAAGGGGTGCAGCTAGAAGGTGTGTTTATTCAAGTTCAAGTAAGCAGAGGTAAATGCAGGCGTGGTCAGGAACTATGGCTGGTTCACCTCTCCTGGTCGGCATAAGGCCAAAGTCAGCTGGAGTATGAATTGCCGTGGCTGTTTTCTTACCCAAGGTCATTTTAGTTCATCCGGTCTGCAGCTGAGCAGAGTGCTGCAGTCCAGAGAGAAACGGAATTGGTGTCGTTCCCCAGGTGCCGGCTAAGCAGATCCAGTCCTCCCCACCATGGGGGCTCATGCTGCAGAGCCAGACGTTACGGAGCTGAGATCCAGTTCCAAGCTGGACTCTATCCCTTCCTTTCACACACATACCACACTCTTATTTCCTTTCATTCTCCATTCGCTTTGATTCCGGCTGAAGTAGACTTTCGCTCTCTCCAGTGGAATTGCTACCCGGGTTTGCCCTTCTGCCATGCCTCCATGATAAGAAGCAGTTGGCCAGGGTAGAACAATTGGGGCTTGGGGGATAGGGCCATCAGACTGAGAGATGTATGGTGAGGATACCTAGGGATTATTGAGCTGTAATAGATAGTGTGTGCTGATAATAGAAAGACTGACAGAGGACCATGTCTATAAGAAGCAGGTAGCTAAGAGGTATCAGCATTGTATGCAGAACAACAGAATGATTACCAGATATTTAGTGGAAGGGACAGACTGTAGCCAATAGGAGAGTTTATTTACTTACATGTATTATTTCTGTGGAGGTCACACATGGAGGTCAACAACTTCATGGAATTGGTTCTCTTCTTCCATTTTTATGTGGGGACCAGGGATGGAACTCAGGTCACCAAGTTTGTTCAGCCAGTAGCTTTAGAAGCCCAGTCTAGCTTCAACTTGTTCTCTAGCATAGGAAGACCTTTGGCTTCTGCTTCCCCTGCCTCCAGCTCCCAAGTGCTGAAATTAGAGGTGTGTACCACCACACCACCTGCATGGCAGGTAAGCACTATTCCAACTGAGCTACATCCCCACCTTGGAATCCCTTGAGATCTGACTACTAGAGGAAATGGCCAGGGAAGGAAGGCTCTGTCTGCTTCTGGTAAGGTTTTCAATGTGGGTTATGTCATTCTTCCAGTGGGATAGATGACTTAGATTCCTATCAACACACTCACTGTTGAAATCATTGACTTTCAGGAGCTCATCAAGAAACTAGGTGCCTTTAGCCAGGATGGTGGCATAGTAGGAGGACTTGGCTCTGCGTCTGAGGTTACGGATTACTTACTTCATCCGTATCATACATGTTTGATTGAGAACTTCCCATGGGAATTGTTTTTATGTGATGATATTAAGATGGAGACCAAATGGTAGTGTTTGTATCTGTAGCCCAGGTGAGCCTGGAGCTCACTGTGTACACCAGGCTGGCCTCAAACTCATGCCAACCCTCCCTCACCAGCCTCTTGAGTGCTGGAATTACAGGCATGGAGCATCTCAAATGGATTTACTAAACTGGGGGAGTACTCAGAATGAAGTTCATTAAGGAAGATGATGAATTAGACCGACCAGAAAGAAACATCTGTACAAACATAAAAGATGGCTATGATTGGAGAAACGTAATGGAAAGACTTGACGTGTTGGTTGAGTGGGTGTTCTGTAGCAGTGTACACTGGTGGTTGAAACAGCCTGTCCAGAACTTCAAGTGCAAGGGGAAACCATGGAGGTGTGAGGCGACACAAGCTGTATGAGTGTCATTGGGCTGTCCCCCCACCTCCTAATACCTTCCAGCTTGACAGTCTTCAGACTGATGACTGTGGGGAGGTTTAGAGACTGACCCACAGGTAAAGGGATTTGGGGATGGAACTCATGGAGAATAATTTAGAATTTTCAGGGTTGTTTTTTTGGTTGGTTGGTTGGTTTCTTCCTTGTGTAAAAAGCCCTGGTGTGAAGGCCCTTAATCTTCACTGGGGATGGAATGGCATTCGTCAGCAGCATTTGGTTAGACACAAGAAGTACTTGCCTGACAGTCATTAAATGGCAGGATGGATTATTGAGGGAAACTTTTGGTATATATAGGAGACTTTTCAAAGTAGGCTGTTATTTGTATCTCATTGGTATGGCTTAGGTCTTTCTTAGGATGTCTTAGGTCTATCGATTTGGTCCTAGGCGATGACCAAGTCAGGGAACTGATGACTACTCAGGCTCCTGTCCTAACTTTGAGGTTCCCCCAGAACCTTCCCTGTCCATGTCCTCATACCTCCCCAGAGATGCTTATTATGCCACAGACTGCACAGCTCCACAGCTCTTGTTGCCAGGCCAGAGGCAGGCTGTGGCCCTGCAGATGGGCTAGTCTAAGCTGAATCCACTCTTCTGTTCTCTCTTTGCAGTATGAGTTTAAAGCCAAGAACATCAAGAAGAAGAAAGTAAGCATCATGGTCTCTGTGGATGGTGTCAAAGTAATTCTGAAGAAGAAGAAAAAGGTGAGTGACTGAACCAGAAGTTGGCAAACTAGGCATGGGATACCTTTTCCTTCTAGAACATTGTCTAATGCTGTCTTCTTTGGCTAGCAGTTATATCGCTAAGTCACAGCTGGAGCAGAGAGTGAGGCAGAGGCCAGTGGCCTAGTGGGACTTAAGTCTCAATAACTCATAGCCTATGGGTCATTTCCCATCATCCTCATCTTCAAAGCCTCCTCTCCATTTACCTGTAAGTGTATGTGAGCGTGTGTGTGTGAGCGTGTGTGTGTGTGTGTGTGTGTGTGTGTGTGTGTGTGTAGATAGGATCTCACTTTGCAGCCTAGACTGGATTTGAACTTGCAGTTCTCCTGCTTTAGCCTCCTGAGCCTGAGATAACAGGCAGATTGTTGAAGCTGGTCTATCTGAGTCTCGATAGTGGGAAGTGCTTCCACATTAAGTGATACATGTTGAGCATCCCTTAACTGAAATCCCAAATGCTTCAGAACTTGACATTATTGGGGTGTCATGCCAGTACTGGAAAAGTTTCTGATGTTGGAGCATTTCAGAGTTCAGATTTTCAGACTGGTTAAGTGTGTAAAAATAGTCTCAGATTAGCATCCCTTGCCTGAACCCTCTGAACAGTGAGGCTTACTAGTGTTAAATATTTTGGATAGAGATCAACCTGTGATTTGTAACAAGTGTCAAGCACATGAGATGAGACAGCCACCTGGGACAACACTCAGCCGTGCTGCACTGCAGCCCCCATTTACGTGACCTGTGGCTTTCTTTCACAGCTGCGGCCACAGGGACATCCTGAGTGCCTCCTCTCTACCCCACGTATCTGCACATTGAGCATAGCCGTGGAGGTTAGAGTATATACCTCAGGGGAACTCTTGAGTAAGAGAGTTAATGAAGCAAGTGGATGTCTATTAGGTCTCTGGGCTTGAAATTATAAGTGAGATGATGCTCTCTTGAGTAAGACATATTCATGGAGTCAGAGAAACCAGTACAACCCATGTGCCTGGTTCAGGGAGACTGGTTTCTGTTGTTAGATTACTTCTCTCAGTCTTTCACTTGAGGGGAACTGGTGGCTCAGCACCCTCCCCTGATAAAATCATTTGTGAATATTTCCCAGGTGACAGGATGTGTTCACACCCTTTGTCACAAACAGCCCTTCATCAGCCACTGTGGCCATTTCCTTGGTTAGTGATTTCCTCACAGACTTTCTTCATCCCTTTGCCAGGGGCTGAGTTATTAGTCTTTCAAGCCACAAAATCCACGCAGGGAGCACTGTAGAAGAAGGAGGCAGGAAGATCATACTAAGGCTGGAGAAGAGTGCTCTGAAATCTCTCTCCCAGATATGCTGTGGTTAAGGAAGTCAGGATCACACTGCAGCTGGGGCTCTGATCTATACAGGGAAACAACAAGACGCGAGAATAGGAAGAGACCAGCTAGGAAGACAGAGGAATGGGAAGGAGGCAAGAGAGGGTAACTGGGGTGTTTATGACCACAATGTATGGTATATAGGTAAGAAAGTGTCAAAAATAAAAAAGGAGGAAAAATACATGATGCATGTATTCCTCTGACCTTAAAAAATATCCAGACTTACAGTTTTGAAGTTATGAGTCTCAAGATGCTAAGTCATATTGACCAATTCAAGGTGGTAGATGTATAAACTGGACCAATAGTTTCTTAATCTACTCTGAAATGGAATTGTCTCCTGGATCAGTGAGTATACTGACAAGTACCTATTTCCTACCAATTGGAGACAAACCACATGAGAAGGCAAATTTGTATGGGCTTCTGGGTGGGCACTGAAGCAAACCAGATTTGCCTATTTTACAGTAGGAATGTTGAAGCTGCCCAATGTTCATAATGATCTTTTGGGGACACAATCTGTCTTAGTTAGGGTTTTACTGCTGTGAACAGACACCATGACCAAGGCAAGTCTTTTAAAGAACAACATTTAATTGGGGTTGGCTTACAGGTTCAGAGGTTCAGTCCATTATCATCAAGGTGGGAACATGGCAGCATCCAGGCAGGCATGGTGCAGGCAGAGCTGAGAGTTCTACATCTTCATCTGAAGGCTGCTAGTAGAAGACTGACTTCCAGGCAGCTAGGATGAGGTCCTTAAAGCCCACACCGACAGTGACACACCTACTCCAACAAGGCCACACCTATTTCTAATAGTGCCACTCCCCAGGCCTAGCCTATACAAACTATTATACAGTCCTTCAAGTCTATTTGACAGTTCTGACCAAGACTTCTTTCTGTTCTTCTTTGGCTAACGCTCCCAAAACCTTGCTACTACCCTACTGTGCATATTACTTCTAGTTAGGCCGTAGGAACTGTTATGTCCCCATTGGATAACTTAGTATACCCCTGCTATCATCCACTATGGAGTGACTCAAGTCTTGTTCTTAAAGGATAGTCTTATTTTCCATCCCTCCCCCATCCCCCTTGTATCAGGTGCCATGTGTAGTGCCAGCTCCATCACGCATTGGAACACAGGTTAGATCCCACACTGACAAGGGCGGCAGGATGCTGGGTGTTACCTGGGAGAGAAGCCACCCCCTCTTTCCCTAAGTACATGAAAGCTAAGCTAGAGCATGTCCCTGAGGGAGTCCTGAGGACCTGTGACTCACTCTGAAACTGCATGCTTGGTAATCTCTAGTATTTGCCCTTCTGCCCCAGGAAGGAGGCTGTGTAGCAGGTCAGTCCTAGATCCGACTCTTCCCATGTCAGCTTGGGAAAGAGGAGCCTCCTATCTCATTTCCTCCACCCACGCCTGGTGTCCATTTCAGGACCAGGCTGTGATGTGGATAATGCCTTTAATCACTGTGTGCATATCCTGCCGCCTCTGGCAGATGAATGCGCATTAGCATTCACAGTAATCAGCCTTTTTGTCATCTGCTTCCCATGTGACAGCCCTGGTAGCTGAGAGTGCTGCCACCAAGCTCAGGCACACACACTCTTTCCGTCTCTCTTCGAGCTGAGAAGAAGAGTATGGCATGCTACCATGTAAATGTTCAGTTTTCTACAAGGATATGGAACAGTCAGCAAGTGCCCGGGTGACCACTATGGTTAAGGCCTGGCCCGCTTGCCAGCGAACCATAGATAGAGCAGCATCACAGCTTATGTGCAGCCTGGCGTTCCTGCCGAGCACTCAGTAACTAGCTTGGAAGATGCTGAATTGTCCCCTCCCCTGAAAGAAGCATGTTGGTTTTCACTGGGTCAGTGTGACATGCCAGAAGGAGCCGCTGGCAGAGGCAAGAAGACCTGGGTTCTGGTCCTGGCACCACCTGTCCTGCCATATGTCCTGAGCAACTCATTTTGAACCTTTAACTATGAATTGAAGAGCTGGCTGAGGGGGTGAATTATTGTAAATTTTTCAGCTCAGATCTCAGCACGAGCCGTGGAGTCATGCTTTTTAAACCTTGTATATAAATCCAGGTCACCTGAATGGACTCAAGCCTCTGACAGCAGAATGGGCTGCAGAGAAAGCAGACAGAACTCAGAGGCTAATGGTTGACTATACTGTTTCAGTCTTCTGGGGACACTCTACGGTCACACGACTCCCAGAACAGCCATCCAGCCTCTTCTTTGTCTTCAAACTTCTATAACTGATCAATGGTGAAGTTCTTCCCACCAGAGGACACATCTTTTAAAGGGGCCCCCGCCTTCTAGTGAGCTTTGCAAGGGCAGGGCTGTCTTTGTGAGCTCAGCATGTTCCTGGATGGCTGGACATTTCTAGATGTTTTCATCACCTATGGCTCTTGGCTAGCTGGGTGAATGAATGCTATTTGTGTGTGGTGGGGTCTTGAAATCCAGAAGAAATTAGCAGTGGGATATAGTGACGTCTTAAGATGTTTCTTTAGGTCATCACGCCATTCTTCTTTTCTGTCAGTATGTCAGTTTGAGGCTGAGCAAGGACTGGAGCGATTACTGGGTTCTGTCCCCAGAACCAGTGTAAAGAAGCTGAGCATGGGGGCTTGAGAGGGCTCAGTGGACAAAGAGCTTGCTGTCTCAGTGTAAAGACTGGAGTTCAAGATCCCCAATACCTGGGTAAAATCCAGATGTCTGTAACCCCAACACTTGGGAAATGGAGGCAGGGGTCCTGGTTAGCTAGACCAGCTGGAGTCAGTGAACTATGGCTTCAATGAAAGACTATCTCAATAGTAGAGTGCTACAGCAGACGTCAGTTGGGACTTTTACATGTGTACATAGGCAGGTGTACACATATTCACCCAGACACATGCAAAACATATATGTACATGTGCCACATAGACACACCCCACCATGAATAAAATAGCATGGTACAATTTCAGCAGTGGATACAGGTGCATCCCTGCGACTTACTAGCAGCCAATGTAACCTCCTTGTAGAGCTCCTTGTAGACCCTGGCTCAAAATATAAGGTAGATGGCTTTTGAGGACTAACACACCTGGGACTGACATTGCAAGCATTTTACACACACACACACACACACACACACACACACACACACACACAGAGCAATCAAAGAAGGATCACTTTTTAGTTGGATTTGTCCAGGAGACTCAGATCGGATCTTCATATACATTCCACTAGCTTGGGCAGTAGCTAGATATGATGCAGCCATCTCACTGATGAGTTTAAAAAAAAAAAAGAAATCATCTTTTTAGTTTTGTTAACAAGCTTCTAGGATTGCTCTCTTCCAGACTGATGGCAGCAGATAATGAATCTTAAGTTGAATTAGTATCATAAGCTCAATTGCTAAGATAATTGGCTTTGCATTTGATGTCTTCCAATCAGAACATCATTTTCAATGTTCAAGGAGGCCCAAGTAGTTTTCTTTTCCGTGTATCTAATCATGGTTATTTATGACAATCCCAGGATCACACTATAGCACCATTTGCTGGGCAGTAGAATCTTAAGATTAACCTTGATCTTCAGCCAAGGGATTTTTCTGTTAAACAGCTCAGTTCCATGTGAGTTCTTCTGTAAACCACTGACTTTTCTGGGATCCACTAAGGTGACAGATTGTCATTGAAGACAGGTGGCTTTAGCATTCTAATGAACAAATATTTACCGTGGATCCACCATGTTCTGGGAACTACAGGACAGATGCATAGAGGAATTATGGGTATGCAGATGTGGTTTGTGGCTTTGTTTTGGTTTTGCTGTCTCTCTTTCCACCTTCCAAATTAGATGAGATAGCATGTTAGAGAAGACATGGTCCCTTCTCACTAGAGACACGCACACAGGTGGGGAAAGAGGGGTGCAGGGGGGAGAGAGTGTGTGTGTTTATATGTGTGTGTTGTATGTATATGTTTTGTAGGTATGTACACATGTGCATGGAGGGCAGAGGTCAATGTTGAGTATCTTCTATCATTCTCTACCTTATTTTTGAGATATAGCTTCTCACTGATATCAGAAGTCACAGATTCCATTTGGCTGATCTGCTGCCTCTATCTTCCCAACACTAATGTTATAGGCATGTGTTTTCAGTGCCTTTTATATGGGTGCTAGGAATCCAAATTCAGGTCTTTAATGCTTATGTATCAGACATTTTCTTGACTGAACCATCTCGACAGCCTTAAAGTAGCTATTTCTTTTTTAAAAAAATATTGCATTTGTGTATGTATGTGTGTGTTGTCTGTCTGTCTGTCTGTCTGTCTGTCATCTGCCTAGGAATCCAAACTCAGGTCCTTATGCTTCCATAGCATATTTGACTTTAGCCATTTTCTCAGCCCCAAATTAAATGTTTCTTCAAAACACCTTTATCAAGTTTGCATGTGTCTCTGTGTGTGTGTGTGTGTGTGTGTGTGTGTATGAAATAGAGAGAGAGGGGCTTGGTAACAAGTGCCTTTACCATTGTGCTATCTTGTCAGCCCCAAATTATCTACTTCTGATGGCACTGCGTTTACATATAAGGTCCATTTACAGCTCTTAGAAAATTGCGTTAGAGTTGTTTTGTTGTATTCTGGGTGCTAGAGAGGTGCCAGCACCTTATTCACATTAAGCATGTATTGTACCACTGAGCTGTACTTCCTTCCATTCCCACATTAGAATAATTTATCTCTTTCTCCAGCTGTATGTGAGCTTCTCGTGGGAAGGGACCAAGTCTTCTCTAACATGTTATTTCATCTGCTTTGGAAGGTAGAAAGAGAGGGAACAAAGTGACGGCAGTAATTATCCACGAAGATGATAATGGGACCCGCAGCTAATCATAGCGTATGCTGGCATTGAGCACCTACGCTGTTCCGGTGGTGTCTGATGGATTCATACTTCCTAAATCCTCGCATACCCTAAGATGTGAAGACCATGCTGATGCTTGCTTGCCACACCCCCGTTTGTTGTTGTTCCAGACCTGAGGATTGAACTCAGGACCTTACCCGTTGGGCAAGCATTCTACCACTAACCTATGTCCTCTGCCAATCCAGTCTTTAACTGGTATCACAAGGCCAGCTCCTCACCAGGCAATTATCTTTCTGTCCAAGTGGTGGTGTCACTATGGAAACCAAGAGTGCTTTCTGATCTAACAGGGTAAGAAAAGAGGCTCTCCCAGTTACAGAACCACAATTTAGAAGGACTTCAGAAATAGTCTGCTTTATGACCCCCGAGTTGATTAGAGGTGCCAAGAGAGGATGAGAGCTAGGTCACCAGGTAGTCAGTGCCAGGACAGAGTATGACTCCACAGACCAAAGCTGCTATGAGTATCTTCCCATTGGATGGTGTAGATAGGTGTCTTCCCAATGCATTGTATAAGACTTATTTTCTGCTAGTTTTAAAATAACCACATAAGCAATCTCATGCACTGTGGGAGTTCATTAGCACTTCAGTTTTGAAATGCACTGCCCTATAGCCATAGACTACTCTTAGTGTGGGAGACAGCTTGATTTTTAGCCTAATAACTGTTCGCCTAGAAGCATGGAGAATGTGTCAAGCAGAGTTTATACGGCCTGTTTTTATATCACCTTGCTGGGCCTTTTGTTTTTATTTTAAAATAAGTCACCACTGATACCCAGTGAGCAAATAATACCAAACTTCAGGCTTTAGCATGTGCTTACCTATGATCTCTAATAGGGACAACAAACACATTTCAATAAATACTCCCCCTCTGCTTTGGGGTTCTTAAGAGAGAGCTTCCAAGATGCCATGTACATTTCTGACATTCAGAAGGAGGGAGGGCCATGCTGCTGCTATTGTTGACTTCATTTGCCCTCGTTCCTGGCTCTTGTTGACTCCGTTTGCCCTCGTTCCGTTTTTCTAAGCAGTCCTACTTCTGGACCAGATCTTACAAAATAGTTTCTGGCGCGAGCTTTTGCAAAGACAAAACGGACAAAACGCTGGGGCTTTCCACACAGGATTTGACATGGATTCAGTACGTAAAGGAATGAAGGCTCTGTATCAGGGATGTACTTACCCCAGTCAGCCATCAAACAGAAGCGCTTCCTCACTCTCTGTTGGAAGTGAGACTTTCCTGGCAGTGGCGAGGAACACAGTTTTATTTCCTCACCAGAAGTAACAAAGAGAATAGGGTTTAAAAGCAGAAGATTAGGTGGACTTTTACAACAGGGTGAAAGGCCCTTAGAGAGCCATCATTTCTCCCCAGAGCCTCCCTGGTCATCTTTAAGATGGGAGGCTAATTTTAATATGTAAATGGAAGTGTTATGCAGAAGTTGCCTATTTAAACAGATCATTGGGGGCTAGAGATGTAGCTTAGTCAGTAGAGTATTTGCTTCCCATACACGAAGCCCGGATCTGATCTCTAGCTTCACGCAAACCAGTTGTGGTTTTACTGACCTATAATCTTAATATTTTAGAGACAGAGGAGGGAGGATTAGAAGTTTAAGGTCATCCTTAGCTCTGTATAAGTTCAAGGCTACCCTTGGCTACAAGAGATACTGTCTCAAAAAAAAAAAAACAAAAAAACAAAAAAAGAAAGCAAGCAAACAAGAAAAGCCAGTAGGAGGTGGTGATCGGAGAGATGGGTCAGCAGGTAAGAACACTGTTGCTCTTACAGAGGACCCAGATTCTATTCCAGCACCTACATGATGGCTCATAACCATCTATAACTTCAGTTCCAGAGGTTCTGATCCCCTCTTCTGGCTTCCATGGTCACTAGACATGTACATGGTACACATACATACATACATACATACATACACACACACAAACACACACGTAGGCAAAACATTCATACATATAAAATAAATCTATTTTTTTTATTTAAAAAAAAAAGGCACAATGAGGTTTCCTCCCATAGCAGCTAGGAAACATCTGAGAAACAAGTAAAGGTGAGTTCCCTCTTTGTCCTTTCTGATCTGCCCTGTTAATCTAAAAAGAAGCAAGTGCCAGGCAAAGGCCTAGAGGGTCCAGTGGGGTGGCACCTGGGAAAAGGCAGATGACTGCCAGATTGTGGGGTTAGATGTTTAGAGACATGGTTAGGCTAATAACCTTAGGGTTGGCTCAGTGTTCTGGGAGGCAAGCAGGGGACAAGGAATCAAAGACAGAAGTCATAAGCCAAGGACTGCAGAATGGGGTGTGGCCAGAGGCTAGGTATTTGCATGGAGTCAGGTACCTGCTCCACACTCATGGCTGGCCCTCATTCCATTCCATTTGCAGGGCTAGTGAGAGGAGAATGTTATCTTTGGGGACTTTGCTGATCCCTGCCCTTCTGCTGCTCTTAATGCTTGCACCCCTGAAGGTGCCATGTGACACATGTCTGCTGTGGAAGGAGGCCAAAGACAGCCCTGTCCCTTGCTCCTCCTATGCTATGAAGGACACCCAGTCCCCAGAGGGCACCCAGAGGGGTGCTGCTGCAGGTTAGAGTCCTGTGCCCCCTCCTCTATGTCTTCATTTCCTGTCTGTCTCAGAGACCACAGCTGGGCTAGGATGGAGAGTAGCAAAGCTAAAAATGTCCTCACAGCTACCAAGAACCGAAGCCCTATTTTCAAACATTCATGTAAGGAGGAAGGGAGAGAGGGAGGAAGGGAAGGAGGGAGGGAGGAGGGGGAGGAGGAGGAGGAGGAGGAGGAGGAGGAGGAGGAGGAGGAGGAGGAGGAGGAGGAGGCTGGCTTTGGCTACAGCTTGGAAGTTATGTGGGTTTGCGGAAGATGGTGGAACCAGTTTGGCTAAAGTAACTGTTCAGTTATACTTCTCTAGCCTAAGTTGAAACTAACCTTAATTTGTAATCTTATAAAGCCCACTCCTTTCTTCCTATTTCATTCTCTCATGATGATGGTGATGGTGATGGTGGTGGTGGTGGTGGTGGTGGTGATGATGATGATGGTGGTGATGATGATTATGAAGACGAAGATTTTTTTCCATTAAAAGTGTATTTCCATTTTGAAAAGTAAGAAGGCAGTGGCCTGTTCGTGTTGTTGTCTGTTTGTCTTTAAAACACTTGCAAAGTAGAGGAGATAAAAGTTCATTTCAGACTAAGGAGACTCTAACACTTCTTCAGTTAAGCAGGGTATATAACATGCTGCAGGAGTCTCTGGGTTTAATCCCCTGTGCAGCAGAAACAAAACCCCTCCATGTTCTTCAGTTAAAACACTGCTGTGTGTGTGAGGCTTCCCCTGAGTAAACCATTCCCAGCACTGCATGGTTTCTAGATTGTCCTGGGCAGTAGGGCCAGCATTATCCTAAGAGTCCAGAAGACTCAGTTCTGTCCTGCCCAGGCTGCTAACCAGGAGCCGCATGTCTCCTTGGTGAATCCATGCTTTGGAGCATTATTTAGAAGAAGTGGGTGGAGGAGGAGTGCAGATGCTCCGAGACTATTACTGGCGCATGGATGAAGCAAAACAGCAGCAACCAGAAACAAAACCAAAACAACTCCTGTGTTTCCCTAAAGGTTCTTGGATAAGTAAAACCCTGGTGAGACTCTCCCAAACCCTTTGAGTTACCTTGATTCATTCTTGCCCTCTTCGTGGATTTATTGGATTCGCCCAAGGCTCACAGCAAAGTTTAAATGAAG
Source organism: Rhynchomys soricoides (assembly GCA_019843965.1). Classification (NCBI taxonomy): domain Eukaryota; kingdom Metazoa; phylum Chordata; class Mammalia; order Rodentia; family Muridae; genus Rhynchomys; species Rhynchomys soricoides. The sequence continues at coordinate 632,065 of JADRCH010000010.1, forward strand.
AGGAGAGGATTTTAATGGAAGTTTTCAGAGAAAAAGACTAATTAGGTTAACGGTTGCCTTCCGTCTATGGATATGCTCTGCAGATGTGGGGGTAGCTCCTAAAATTAATTTCTGATTTCTATGGTCTCTGCCAGTGTTGGTTGATCCCTGGGAAATTCATACAAGATGCCTGGAGCCCGGCCTTGCCACCATCCTGTCCAATAATGCCAAAAAGGGAAATAGTTGCTCTGCAGTGCTTTTCCTCTCTATTTCTTTCTTTTAATGACAGGATTGGTTGCATTCGTTAGAGTTGCAAAGAAGAGTCCTGCCCGGGTTATCTTTGACATTGGAGGAGCATTGTTGGGCCGAGAAGAAACCTAATCCAGTGCCTGATTTCTCTCTCAGCCCCACAGGCACTCTAGGTAGAAATGTATGCTGCAGGTCACAGAAACTACCTGCCATTGCTGGGGCTCAGAACCTGGAAACCAGAGATCAAATGGTGTGGGCAGGGGTTTCTTTATGCTTCATCTATCCCAGGCTCGAAGGCTGAGAAGCTGGCAACTCAGATGTGCCCCAAGAGCACATGCAAGCCTGTTTGCTACCCAAAGGAGAAGGAAAAGGTCGGCTTGGCAAGGCAGAACGCTGCTAGGCGTAACTGTTCTTTCAGACAAATGCTTACAAAATAAAACTGTTCTTCAAAGCCCCACCCCACGAAGCCAACTTGGCTAAGTAGAGCCCTGACTATCCCACTGCTGGGCTAGAATCAGGCACCCTATGAATACCATCAGAGAAGGTTGAGAGCCAGGACTTCCAGCCCTGCCAATGGTAATGAGTGTCTCATCCCCCCACCTTATTCCCTGTGTGATGTCAGTGGGGCCTGGGCTCCCACCATTGCCCAGGAGTAATGAGACTGAGTAGACATGCAGTAGTGGGGGGAGGGGGCATTTGCAAGTAGGTACAGAGCACTCTTGTCCTTGAAAGCCCAATGGGACACTAGAAGTGCACGGGCAGCAGTAACCACAGGAAGTGCCCTTGGGTGTCTGCAGAGGCCAGTGGGAACACCACCCTTAGCAACATGGTATCTTTCTCTTTCCCCTGTTGGGACATTGCTGTGAGATGATATTAAAACAAGGTTTTCAATGAATTTCAAGTCTTATACTAGCTTAAAGATTCTGGGTTTCAACTGAAAGTCATTTGCCATAGAAGAAATCAGAAAAATCTCAGTTTTTTTTTTTAAATGAAGTTTATTATAAAAGCTTCCCAATTAAAAAAAAAAAAAATCCTATGCTGAAATTAACCAGACCCAAGGACTAGAAATCTCAGTGAGCTTCTATATAGTTAGAATAGCCATTCTGAAAATGTGAAAATAACAGAAAAATCTCACTCTGAGCAGAAGAGCAAAAGGCAATCCGTGGATGTTAACACCAGGCTGACAGACATGTTAAAGTTACCAGACAATGACTTCACGGAATCAGTCATAAAGATTGCTTTTATGAGCAATCACAAACACTCTTGGTTTTTTGTTTTGTTTTTTGTTTTTTGTTTTCATTTTTGAGTTCATACCTTACTATATTGCTCAGGCTGCTCTATAACTTCCGGAGTCAATGATCCTCCTGCCTCAGTTTTCTTATGTGCTTGGGATTTTAGGCATATGCCACCATGTCTGGCTTCTGTCTTTGAACAGATAAAAGTATAGAAAGTTGAGACATAAGAACTTAGTATCCAAATAGAAATATTAGAACCAAAACAATTTGACGGTCAAATAAAGCTCAACGGAAGGGCTCAGAAGCAAATAATAGGTGCTTATAAATGCTGCTGAGTGACATGAAAGTGCATGCAGAATTTATTGTGACTCTAGATGGGGCTTAATGCTCATGACATTAAAAATTCACCACTTCTAAATCAAATCATATTTTAAACATAGCATACGTTGCACTTTAAATAGTGCTCATAGTAAACATTGGTGTGTTGAAAACAGGCATCCATGTGTTTGGACTTTTAACCTTGAAAATATCTGTGTTTTTCGGCTGGACACCAGCTCCAACGTGAGCCAGCAGGGTTGTGGGGAAACCAATGAACTTGTGGTGAACTTGATGGGTCCATGGTGCCTTGACTAGAGCACAGAGAGGAATGTGTTTTCTACCATGCTGATCAGACCACAGGCTATTTCAAAGAAGCAGGAACAAGGGTCGTATGCACAAAAAAAGTCAACTATGGTAGCAAAATGTTTGGAAAATGTGTCCAGTAAGAGCTGTTTGCAAACCTGGTACTTAGTGTAAAGAAGTTCTGAACCTGCTGTGTTTTGAAAAGGCTCTTAAAAAATTTGTCTCCCCAGTGTGTGCTAATGTAAACAGGCCATTCAGAATGTTGGGGGCGGGGGTAGTCAGTAGCCATTATGAAAGAGAGTCTTTAACTAATAGTTACAGTTCTAACTGAAAATTTATTGTCTATAAAACTGTTTTAGCTGATTGATCCTGAGTGCTTGGAAGGCAGTCTAACTGTCCCTCCAGTATTGGACTGATGTTACATCTTCCAGGATTAAGAGAGAATATGTCAACAACCGTGACTGTAAGATCAAGCCAGCCATTCCCAGCATGGATGGGCTGGAGACTCCTGAGGTTCCATCCTTAGCTGAGGAGCTGTTGGCACTTGATGGGTGCTGGGAGAGGGGGGTCGGTTTCACCACGCTCCCATAAAGGATCTGATACCTATGCAATATAGGGGACACTGCATGGTCTCAGTTGATTTAAATAAAAGAACATGTGATGCTGGGAGTAAAAAGCAGTAGATAGGGAAGGAAAGGGGGTAGATTTGCTCAAAACACATTACATGCATGTATGAAATTCTGAACCAAGAGGAGTTTAAGGAAAAAGTATGCGTTGAGTGTGCGTGTGTGCGTGTGTGTGTGTGTGTGTGTGTGTGTGTGTGTGTGTGTGTGTTAAAGTGGCTTGCTTCTTCTGATATTACTTTCTGGGCCTAAACATGGCATCCTGTAGTCTCCTGGAGAGCCTCTATGCCCCATGTTTTGAGAGTGGTCAGCCACCCTGTACCTCCTATTTAAAACTCTACTTTACTAAAAGACCTCGTTCACTAATGCAGTGGCCCCCACTCTCCTGAGTCTTTTTTATTCACAGGTGAGTCCAGTCTTCCCTGTGTCCTGGACAACTCTATGTATCAGTGACAAAGACCAGGAAGGGTGGAGTGGGACTCTGTCCCTGCAGTAGCGAGTCAGGCCCTAGGGAAGGTGGTTGGTTGCTGGCCTCCTGCTTTTTCTCCTCACACTAAGAGGCTGTTCCCTTCTTCAGGCTCTTCAGTCTGAGTTTGCTCACCCCCGTGCCTACCCTCACGCTTCCCTTGTCACAGAAAGTAGACCACAGCCAGATGAATAGCCTTTTATGAATAACTGCAAAGGCACTAGTTAAACTTACCTGACATATGGGATAAGTCCCCATCCCCTCCCAGAGGAGCCTGGGACTGCATTTCACTTGCATCTAACAGCATCCTCCACACATGAAGTTTTGTCTTTGCCCTCTTCTCTCATTCCTCTTCTTCCACACCTCCTGCTTGATAAATGGCCTCTTTCTCCCCTGTCTTTTTCATTTCTCTAAGGAAATTTAGAGTCTGTCCGTGCTCCCATGAGGCCTTCTGGGCTCCTGCTCATCCTCTTGTGCCTAGAGAGACACTTTCTTAAAGTGCTTGGAGGAAACTGATCAGACCAGACCCATGACATTTTCCACTTGTCCTTTCTAAGCAGTCAGCTCGGAGCCTCTTAGAGAGAAAAAGCCAGAAGTGAAATGCATGTGTTTGCATATGCGTTAGTAGCATACCTCGTGCCCTGGTTCTGTCCTGAGGACAAGCCTAACTTATTCATTTACAGCTTCTTTTATTGCAGAAAAAGGAGTGGACGTGGGATGAGAGCAAGATGCTGGTGATGCAGGACCCTATCTACAGGTAAGAGCCCTGCCCAGCACTCAGGAGGATGCTGAGCCTCCAGGGACCCCCGCCGGCTCCTGGAGCCATCTCTTATGAACCGGTGGGTGCAGACCAAATTAAATAAGGACTAATGCTTTTCCCCTCTGAGACCTAATACTTCTGTAGATGTAAATATCTTTAAGATGAAAAGTTTTTCTGGCCATGAATTTGGCCTGGGAGAGGCATGAAGGATTTCTCCGTGGTATTTCATTCAAATGGCCACATTGTAATTGGAGGCCTTTTCAATTTGTGCTACTTGAAACTCCATAATTGCATAGATATTGATCGTGAGAAGCGAGCTGAGTTATCTCTTCCCCCATACTTCCAATTCCCAGTCGCCGTCTCTTCTACTTTTCTTCCTCTTTGGGATTTGAACATAGTGAAGAGGTTTTGATCACATGAAAAACAAAATGTCCCGAGTGAAACCACCAGTACCCTATATATCCTGAATGCTTTTGGTCCTCGAAAATTCATCTGTGGAGATATTAACCCTCAAGCTGTTAGCCCTGGGTGGTGGTGGTGGGTATCTGATATAATTAGGTCATGGGGTAGAGGTTTGGGGTTGGTGTTCTGATAAGAGAGGCTCCAGACCGCTCTTGGCTTGCTCCTATCACCATACAAGAACGGGGCTCTTGGGTACCATGTCTAAACTTTAAACTAGACCTTTATGAGACACTGAGACTGCCAGTCCCATGATATTAGACTACCCAACCTCTGGAACTGTGTGAAATAAAATATTAATGTTGCAAGCCATCCAGTTTATGGGTTTGCTATTATAGCAAACTGAGCTGACACACACGCAGAAGCTACTTTCCCAGTTAGATTGGTATGACCTCCACAGATGCTGGGTGCCTGTCACCTGTATGTTTTCGCTAGAGAGGTGAAAACAGTAAGAATAACACACAAAGCTCAGAGCTTCCCCGAGAACCATGGCATGCCCTTGACCTGTGGCCATCATCCTTCTGTCCTGGATTCTGCAGGTCCACCTCCTTCCTTCTTCCTGTTTTCTCCACTGGAAAAGTAGTCAGCTAGAGAAGAGTTTGGAGACCCAGAGTTAGATTTTTGCTTTTGCCCACCCTCAAAATATTGCCATGTATCTGGTGATGAAGTGGATACAGGCTCTTGAAGCAGTTGTTTCAATGTGTTATTGCAACTTGTTTTTTGCTCATTAAGTAATTAATTCATCACCCTCACTATTAGACTGTAAGGTTCTTTAAGGGAGGAACTATTCCCTGTTGACCTTTACATATGTAGTGTCAAGCCTGTGCCTGGCTCATATGAGGCATTTAATAAATGTGCAATAGGTGGGTAGATGAATGCATTAAATTACTTTATGGAAATTAGCATAAGTTATGGTAATTCACTACAGGGAGCAATTACTCTCTACTTGACTGATGAGAAAAAGCTTTAAGAAGCAGATTGCGTCAGAGCTGGGACTAGAAGATACGAATAGACAAACTACTACAGTGTGTGTTCTGTAAGAGAAAAAGCATTATTATGTATGAATGTGTGGTGTCTGTATGTGCGGCCCACATGGGTATGGGTCCCCATAGAGGCCAGAGGAGGGCATCAGAGCACCCAAACCTAGATTAACACTGTCTAATATGGATGCTGCAAATCTGGGTTCGCTGGAAGAGCATCAAGTACTTCTGAGTCATCTCTTCAGCCATCAGGAAGAGAGTTTTGTTTGGTGAGTTTTTTGGTTTTGGAGGTTTTGTGTGTAGTGTTTTGTTTTTGCACCACATATATAAAACAGAATGGCCTTTTGCTCCTGCTGTTCATGATTTTTCTTTTTTTTAACGAGACAGAGTCTTACTATGTATCCCTGAATATCCTGAAACCCAGTACATAGACCAGGCTAGCCCTAAACTCAAAGAGCTACACCTGCCTCTGCCTCCAAGGCACTTAGATTAAAGGCGTGCATAACCATGCCTGGCTTGTTCAAGAATTTAAGTTTTGCCTGTTCTTGATTGGAAAGACTTTTCCATTTCATACACTACAGGCAAGCTGTTTACTTTTAAACAGTTTTATTGAGGTAGTGGGGCATTTAAAAAGAGAACATCTTTAAGGTGAATAACTTGGTAAATTTTGATACATATGGGCATTCATGAAACTATCACCTTAGGCAACACCGTAGGCACTGTTGTCACCCCCAAAGTGACCATGCGCCTTTCTCTGTTCCTCCCTCATCCCACCCCATCTTCCTCTAACCGCCGTGCTCCACTACTGAATTCTGAGAGACTTCTGGTTAGAAGTTCTTTTCACATTTATAATAGATATATCTCTGTGTCTGAGGCCAGCTTGGTCTACAGAGCAGGTTCCAGTATATCCAGGGCTACACAGAAAAACCCTGTCTCAAAAAACAAACAAAAACTTTGCTTTTAATTGTGGTTTTAAATTTTAACTTTATTTATTTAGTTGTAGACCAGGCTGTCTTCAAACTTACAATCCTCCTGCTGCGTTGGACTGTCAAGTACTGTAGTTATAGGCAGGCACCACTATGTCTTACTAAAGTTTCAATTTTTGATGGAAGTCAAATTTACCAAAAAATCTTTGCCCGACTCAAAGACTTTCTGTTTTCCTTTGGAGGCATTATAATGTTAAGTTTTATATGTTTTATGATCATGTGGATGATTAGTGTGGTTTCATGTGAGAGATGAACCAAAGTCCACCTCCTCCACTTTCCTCTGTCCTGGGCTGTTTATATTACCACTTGTGCATAGCCAGTCATCCTGGCCCCGTTTGTAGGAGATTATTTGTTTCCACTGAACTGGCTCTCTCTCTCTCTCTCTCTCTCTCTCTCTCTCTCTCTCTCTCTCTCTGTGTGTGTGTGTATCCCCTCACACACATTATTTTTAAAGGTGTTAGAATTTGATAGGGCTATTCTAGATGCTATATTTACTCCCATAATGTTGCATTTTATGGTTCTTAAAAATTACATCATGTTATCATTTATTTATATCATTTATTATATATATAACTAACTGTGTTAGGTCTTAGCTTGTGGTGTTTCCTAGACTTTAAAGAATATTACAGTAATTGCTTTGAATTCTATTTTATATGTTCTGTAGTGTAAGTTTTCTTAGCCTAAATACAGAAATGAAGATACCATGTCTACATATCAATGGTAACTGCAATTCATTTGAGTCTGCTTGGTTTTTGAATTTTTGAGACTTGAGGTTCATTGAGAGCCCTGGGATAAGTATTGAGAGTATGTGGTAAGGTCTTTGCTGTGGAATTTAGACTGGCAGAGTTGGGTGGGAGTTTCTGAGCCAAGGAATGGTGTTACCTACAGTAGCCAAGTCTTCACACCTCAATTAACCTAATCAAAATAATCTTGCACTGGCATGCTTAGGGGTTCATCTCTCAGATGGTTCTGAATCTGATCAAATTGACAGTTGAAAGCTGGGTGGTGATGATGCATGTCTTCAATCCTAGCACTGGGGAGGCAGAGGCAGGTGGATCTGAGTGAGTTCCAGGACAGCCAAGTCTACACAAAGAAACCATGTCTTGAAACAAACAACCAAAAATAACAATTGAAATTAACCATCCCAGGGCCCCAACCCTTCCTGAAGATTTATATGTAGATAATGGTTGATCAGAAAGAGAGACATTTTCTTCAGTGTGTTGAAGCCGCTGGAAAGGTTTACATGCTCCTGAAAACAAACTCTCACTCATGTACCTATAATAACCCTAGAGAAGTCTCTGGTTCACAAAAACAAACAAATAAATGGCGTGTAAATAGAAGAATAGAGTTAGTAAAGAAGAGAAGAAGGATGGGATGGGGGGAAGGAGGAGCAGCTGGAGGAGGAGGAAGGGATTGGGGGAGGAAAAGGTGGAGCAGGAAGAGGAGAGGAACAAGAAAGAATAATGGAAATGTGTGTGAATATAATCAGAATACATCACATCTGTGTACTTAATGTCATAATCTAATACAACTCATTATTATGTAGAACTAATATATATTATATGTTAATTGTATTAGGCAAGGTTCTAGGAACAGAACTGAAGTCCACAGAATGAAAAACAGTTTCCACTGTTTTCGGTTACCCACCAGAACTGTTTGATAAGACCCTATTACTAAAGACACTGTCTTATTCTTCATGGCTCGTTCAGTTTGCCTTCCTATAGCACTGAGGACCACCAGCCCCAAGGTTGCACTGCCCTACTAAGCTAGGCCCTCCCAAATCAATCATCAATAAAGAAAATGCAACAAAGTGTTGTCCACAGGCTAGCCTTTTGGGAATATTTTCTCAAGTGAGGATCCCTCTTCCAAAATGAGTAAAGCTTGTGTTGACTTGACAATCAATTTGGCAAACCTAGATTCACAAGAAAAGCAAGTCTTGATTGAGGATTTGTCTGTGGGTGTATCAGAGGGGAATGGTTTTGATGGTTAATTCATGTGTGAAGAGCCAGCCCTCTGGGGGCAGCATCATGCTCTAGGCATGGGACGTTGATCTCTAGAAGAGTGTATTTCTCTCCCTGCTCTTGACTGTGGTTGTGATGTGACTGTGCTTGACCAATCATTCAAACTCCTGCCACTGTGGCTTCTTAAAGTAATGGGTGTCACTTGGAGTTACAGGTCAGACACAGCCGTTCTCACCACAGTTACTTTTGGTCACAGTATTTTATTGCAAGAACAGAAAAGAACCTAGAGCACCTGTAAACAAACATACTTTTCAGTACAATGGAAATCAGAAAACACTGAATTCTTGTTAAGAATATGTTAAGTGCCTGTCAAATGCTAAAGCTTAGCAAGAACTCCTTAAAACATTTTAATTATGAAAAATCAAGCAGGAAAAGGTCCTAGGTAACTTTTGTAGAGGGCCTGAGAAATAGGTGAGGAGAGCATCCATCCTGGAGCAAGGATGAGGAGTTTGGATCAAGGAGAGTGGAGGCGGAAGAAAAGAAGATGAGAGGGTATCTGGATGGGTGGTGGGAAGAGCTGCTTCAGTGAAGGGTGTGGATAGAACCTTTCAGTCATTTGGCAGAGGCAAAAAGAATCGTGATGTGATGGATTGGAACTTAATGATAAGGTAAAGCAGAAATCTATTTTAAGGAGAAGAAATGGTAATATCCTCAAAGGGAGGCGGAATGGTTCCCAGGGAATGGAGATTGGCAGTCTGTAAAGTATGTGAAATTTTGGAATGTTACTGTTTTTAGGCATGTAATTACATACAACTCTGAACTGATATATAGGTAGGGATCATGTCATTATGAGAGACGGTAGAAGCACTAATCATTAGTCACTCTGTTGTTTTATGAAGCCAAAGAAAAACATTTTCAGTACCCTTAAAACTCTCAGAAAATTTATATTGTCCCTCTAGAATCAGAGATGATTCTGCTCCAAAGTATCCTGTCTTAATGAGAGTTGTATTACTGTGAAAAGACAGCATGACCAGAGCAACTCTTATAAAGGAAAACATTTAATTGGGGCTGGCTTACAGTTTCAGAGGTTCAGTCCATTATCATCATGGTGGGAAGCATAGCAATGTATAGGCAGACATGGTGCTGGAGGAGCCAAAAGTTCTATGTCTTGATCTACAGGCAGCAGAAGAAGACTGTGTACCAGAGTGGGCATAGCTTGAGCATGAGAGACCTCAAAGCTTACCCCCCACAGTGACACACTTCCTCCAACAAGGACACACCTACTCTAACAAGGCCGTACCTCCTAATAGTACCACTCGCTATGGGCCAAGCGTTCAAACACATGAGTCTATGGGGACTACCACACATCCTTTCTGCATTAGTCAAATTTCAGTCACAATAGCAAATACTCAGCCCAGGTTAGTTCTACAGTGAGATGAGGTGTATTTCAGCTCACAGTTCAGATTGCTTCATTGGTTTGAACCTCTAGTGAAGGTTGCTTACGACTGAGGCACACACTGGGGTCACGGGTCACATCTTGAGCCAGGGAGCAGAAAGAAAGTGAATATGGGTGTAGATTTGTGGGTCATTGCCAAGGACTGAAGGAGCCTTTTATAGGACTTCAATTCTCAAATATTCCACCACCAACCAGTAGCATCATACTAAAGACCATGCCTTTATATATGATCTATTAAGGGCACAGCCAAACCATAGCACCTTCTTCCAAACCACCACAGTTTCACAACTCAGTCCCTTCTCTTGATTTCCTGTGTGCTTTAGACAGAACCCAAGCTACAAAAGGTCATAGAAGGTCATGGAATAAGGTATAGACCTGGAGCTTGAGCCAGCCCTTGCTTATGACATTTCCTAAGTGACAATGTGGTTATCTGCAGCTTCCTGGACTGTTTCTAGAAAGATGAGTACCTTCCCCTCCTCCTGCTTTTTTACCTCCTATCATCTGGCTTCTTATGAGGCCCCTACTAAACTGGAAAAACCCATATCAGGAGCACGAAGGCAGCCCAGCCTAGGGTTTTCTCCCAAACTCTCCTATGGCATTTCTGGACAGCTCATTTGACAAAGATAATTGTTCTGTCACTCCAACCATGAGTAATGCTTCATGAAGAGTTGATGTTTTTATTTCTTCCAGCTTTGAGGCCTTTCCTTTACAGTGTCTCATGCATATGCATGAGCAAGAATAACTCACCCAATTTTCTGCATGAAGAACATTATGAAAAGAACTGACAAGGAGAGGGGGAGAGCATTCATTCTGTCTGGCGTCTGTTACCTCCCAGGGCTGCTCTGTGATCCCTTGTTCACTCTGGGAGAACTCCCCCTCACTAATGCTCTAACCCTTTTCACCTTCTTCTCCTTGTCAACAGCACCCCCTCATTGCCTTGGGAGACCCCTTCCTCTGTGAAATTCTGCAGCTTTCCTCTTGTGCCTTAGAGAATCCTCATACCATTGCCAATGTGTCTCTCCCGGACATACCTTCCTTTTGTGCTGAGCTTCAGCTACTGTTTGCTCTCTTTTGCTCTGTCTTGATGGGTTCTCTGCCTCTCTTCACATATGTTCAGCTGTCCCCTGCCCTGAAATAACCACCCTTTAGTCCTGATGATCTCGTGCAAGAGTATGTCTTCTGTCAACCCTCCTTCTTTCCCAAAGTCATGATCCCATATTCATCAGAACCCTGGGTCTTGCAGTTAGTTCCTCATGATCTGGCTTTGATATCCTTCATAAAAACAGCTCATTTTATGCTCATTCGTGTGTCAAAATACACAGGCTCCAAGGCTTTTCTGCATCATTTCAGCTACATCCCGGCCACACACTTTACTTGTTTATCTTTTAGTTCTGTTTACTTTATCTCTCCTCCCTTTGTTCTCATTACTATAGAGTTAGTGGCAGTCTTTGCATTCTTTGATGGGCAAGTTCTGTATTAAGTCTATATTCCTTTTCATAAAGCAGAAAAGTTCCCTACTATTTCATCGGTGTGTAATGAGTCTCAGTAAATGCTTAGAATGGACACTGAGTTTCCAGCAAAGATTAAGGACTTATAAATCATTTATTTCAGCCTCATGCTCTATTAGAAACATGTCTGACCTTTCTTTTCCTCTTTCTTTCTTTGCTTTCATTCCCTCTTTTCCGATGTCAGTATATGCTACTCTGTAGAAATCAGTAGGAATGTAAATACTGAAGGACTTAGCCCCTATCCAAGGCTTCCACTTTGGCTTCTACTCCTATTATGGGGCAGAGGTTTAGGGAAATATGATGCAAACCTAAGCTCTTTTTACATCAATTTATCATTGTGTATGTGTACATGATGTTTACATATGTGGATGGGACACACATGGAAGTCAGGGCACAATTTTATCGGCTTGGTTCTCTGTGCTTTGATGTGGATTCCTGGGATCAAACTTGGGTTACCAGGCCTTGCACAACAAGTGCTATACTGGTTGTTTTTTGTCAACTTGACACAAACCTAGGCATATTTGTGGAGAGGGAGTCACAGTTGTGAAATTGCCTCTATCAGATTGGCCTCTAGACAAATTTATGGGCATTTTCTTGATTTATGGTTGATGTAGCAAAGCCAAGCTCCTAATGTGAAGAACCACTTTTGAGCAGGTGATTCTAGGTTGTATAGAAAAACAGGCTGATCAAACCATTGGGGAAAGCCGGTCAGCAGCATTCCTCCATGGACCCCATTTCATGTTCCTTCCTCAAACTCTTGCCTTGACTTCCCTCCATGATGGACACAAGCCTAGCCTGTGAGATGAAGGAAACCTTTCTTCCTCAAGTTACTTTTGGTCATGATGTTTTGTCACAGTAGTACGAAGTGAACTAAGCTCTTGCTGTGCCATCTGGCTAACCCTCAAACAAGTTTTTAATTGGCCAGATAATATATACTTGTATAAAGTAACACTTTTCTAAGGGAGAAACTACTAATACTTGCTCTGTCATCAGCAACTTATGTTGTATCCATTTTCTCTCTCTGTTTAGGAGTATCTGCAAGTATATGAATACTCTAGTTTCTCAAAGCTCGGTATAATTTTGCATTGCAATTTTCCCATGGTGGGTTTGGCTCTGAATGCACCAAAGTGAAAGTAGCATGGTAGGGACCCCAACCTGCCTTGGAGTGCTCTGGGAGTGGATGGACTCTCGTGTCAACAAGATGGACACAGGAAAGGTTGCCTAGTAATCTGAATATAACAGGAAATATCAGGGTCTGCCAATACAGATGAGAGCAGCAGAAACACATCAGCCTGTGAGCTGTTCTAGTCATGGACAGACCAGTGATGCCTGAGTACACAGGGTAAAAAGGAAGGTAAGAAGGGTCCAGTGACCTCCACTTGGAACTTTAACGCTTTAACAGCTGTCATTTATATCTCTTGTGGCATCCCACTTGATTGAAAATTCACTCCTGGTCAAAGGATAGAACTTTGTGTTATGTTCTTAACATCAGTGCTGTGAAGGCAGGGACAATACCTGTTTTGTCCACTATTGTATCTCTAGTACCTGGAAAGATCCTTAGTTTATAATAAATATTCAGTATTACCATATGACAAAGGTAGGGTGGGCTAGATCTTCTCCTTTGCTCTGCTAAAACATTATTGCAGGGCTGAGGACCTAGCTCAGAAATATGGATAATATATGCAAGATTCTGTGTTATTTAGGGGATAAGAGCACTTATTGTAGTTGTAGAGAACATGAATCAGTTTCTCAGTACCCACATGGTGGCTCACAGCCATCCGGGAGAGCCAGTGCCCTCTTCTGACCTTTGACCTCTGCCGGTACCACACATACATGTAGTATACATACACACAGACACACAGACACACAGACACACACATACACACACACACACGCAGACAAAACACACATAAAATAAAGAAATCTAAAACCAAAAAAATTACAAAGATCCTGTGTCAGATCCCTAGCACCATCAAAATAAATGAATTCATAAATAAAATCCAAAAATTGGTCCAAAAATTGCTCAGATCAGAAAGGCCATTAAGCTTATTTATCCTCTTGGTGGCATCTTAGTCAGTGTTCTGTTACTGTGAAGAGACACCATGACCAAAACACCTTACAAAAGGAAACATGTCTTTTGGGGGGCTGGCTTACAGTTTCAGAGGTTTAGTCCATCATTATCATGGCAGGGAGCAAGGTGGCAGGCATGGCGTTGGGGCAGTAGCCAAGAGCTTACTTCCTGATCCACAGGCAGCAGACAGAGTGTGAGACTGGGACTGGTGTGGGATTTTGAAACCTCAAAGCCCACCCCAGTGATGCAAGTCCCAATTCTTCCTTAACAGTTCTACCAACTGGGAACTAAACATTCAAATACATGAGCCTGTGGGAGCATTCTCATTCAAATCACCACAGTGGCTTTGTCCTTTATTCATTGTGGCTGCTTAAAACCCAGCCCAAGAGTGGTACAAAGCCCTCTGCTGAGTGAGTAGACAGGCAGACTCATCATCCTCTCTGGGCCTGGCCTTATAGGACATCTTTTACACTAAGGATTGAAAAATCCAATTAGGCCAGATTTGGGTAACATCACATAATTACCATTGTCTTCCAGAGAGAGGATTACCTTGTGGAAGAAGAAGCAAAGATCTGGGGAGCCAGGCTGGACCCAGTTCTGCCAGAAAGTGCCTTTTATTACTCAATGCTTCATTTTTCTCCTTCTTTAATATGCAGAGAGAATTGATTCAGAGTTTGTGTGGGGCCCTGAAGAATCTCAGATGGCAAAGTATGTGCAAAGGAAAACCCCTTCCTCTCTGCTGCCAGGCAGGCATTGGCCTAAGAGGCCAATGAGTGGTCTTGACTCTCACTAGGATATCAAGTATCTTTGAAAATCTGATTAAAGCTGGGGAAAAAACTGCCCTTGTACACTCTCAGCCACTCTCTTGCCTCCTTCTTCCAAGTGCTGGGATTACAGATGTGAGCTCCTATTTTATGAACATCTGTGAACTTACCAGCCTTTCATGCCATGAAGCATTGAGTACCATCTTTGAAAAGTTACTTTGAAAGCAAAGATTCGCAGTCAGCACTTCTACCTCTGAGGCTAAATAAGAGCTGGTAAGCAAAAGAGACAAATCAAAGCTATCTAGTTTTCTTAATAAGTTAATTGTTTAAGTGATGATGGAGCCATTTATATCTTGTTAGATATAGCGGAGTTTTGCTATTCAAAAACAAAACAAGCTTACATTAATGAGCTTTAAAGGAATAACTTTGCAAAGGGCCTTATGTTAGGCTTTGTGGTATTCTCAGTGTCTGTGGAACCTTCTGTATTATGAGGAAGCTGGCATATACACCAGTGTAAAACACAGGTAATATGTTGGTAATATAGTGGTAAGGCTAGCTGCTTTCCATAGACCAAGTCATATTGATTCACGGGAAGGGCTACCCTGTGACCAACCTTAAAGACAGATGAAGATTGCCTTTTATCTGGTGATATAGTCTGTAGCTGACAGACCTTTAATATTAATAGACATCTTCTAGGATGGCAATAGGTAGTGTCATTGCTTAGCCCACAGAGGCCACTTAAGACACTTGGCATTGAAAACCAGTCTAGACACTATTGCAGTGCCCTGTTTTCTGGCCAGATGGTAAGCTCTCTTTGGGCTCCTTCTTGTGTCTTATCACAGTTGGGAGCAAAGACATATTTTGACTTTTGGTTTTCTTTCTGGTAGTTCCTCAAACCTGGAGGTTATACTTAGAATTCAAGGATTAGGGGATGGGATGGGATGGGATGATGGAGGATGATGGGATGGGATGATGGGATGATGGGATGATGGGATGGGATGGTGGGATGATGGGATGATGGGATGGGATGGTGGGATGATGGGATGGTGGGATGGCATAATTGTATAGGACGGAGGGTGGGGTGGGATGATGGGATG